>CAXIWS010000275.1:131822-162259 GCA_964036195.1 Sphaerolaimus hirsutus
AATTAGTGGAAATTATAAAAAAGTGAAATAATGACGTTTTTGCAAGCAAAAAAAAGTGGATGCAAACCCCCAGCGTCAATTTTTATGCCACTTTTTTCTGGCATCCAACAGTGTTTTGAGACCTTTATGAACAACTGTGAATGCCAGAAAAATGGCCAAAATCTGTATCCCCAGAACCCAATCCCGATCCCGGAAAAATGCCTATCCCAATCCCGATCCCGATCCCGTGACCCCAATCCCGGCCAATCCCGATCCCGATCCCGATCCCGAAATCTCAAAAAACCAATCCCGATCCCGATCCCGATCCCGAAACCCCAATCCCGATCCCGATCCCGATCCCGAAATCTCAAAAAGTGAATCCCGATCCCGATCCCGATCCCGAAAAGTCAATCCCGTTTGAACCCTATATGTAAATGCGTGTTCTTTACTGGGAAGTTCGCGAAAATTTCTGACCAAATAATAACCCCCCCCCCCCCTCGAAATCGAAATACCCCACCCCCCCCCCCCCCTCAAAATTTCCACTCTGAAAAAATAAACCCCCTGGGGGCAGGGTTGGCAAAATCTCAGAAAAGAATAAAAATAAAATAAAAATAAAATGAAAATTGAAGAATAAAATAAAATAAAATAAAATGGAAAATTTCAAAATAAAAATAAAAATTGTATACAAATTCGAATTTTTGTAAAATTGTATACAAATTCATATTTTTGTAAAAAATTGTATAAAAATTCTTATTTTTTGTAAAAAAAATTTTCTGTTGTTTATAGTTCAACCTGTTCATTCGCGGAGCTGGGGCAGTCCCAACCCAAGCCATGAAAAGTGTCAAAATGTCATATGAAATGGAATGGAAAGTGTAATTTTTCATGAAAATGTTAAGTAAAGTGTCAATTGTCATGACAAATATAAATTAAAATGGAAACTGTAATGCAAATTGTATCCAAATCTTATCTTTTGTATCCATATCTTATCTTTTGTATCCAAATCTTGTTTGTTTTTTGTAACCAAATCTTATGTGTACATTTTGATACAAAAACAAAAGATTTGAATACCAAAATATAAGGTTTGGATACCAAAACATAAGATTCAGATACACAATTTACACTCTGCATGGCATTTGTCATGACAATTATACTTTGCTTGACCACTTGAGATGCCAATTGACTCTTTACTACATTTGTCATGACAATTGACACTTTGCATGATGTTCTACAAATGCGCCCAGCACACTCCAGTAATCCTTCTACTGAAAATGCAAACCATTCTTATCAATAATTGTAACTTAACACTTGCAACTAGCTTACAATACATACTGCATGCAACTTTTGCAAAGTAATGGAAAAATTTGTCACACGTTTTTCATATTTAGGTCTAATTATCACATTTTTCTGACCTTGCATGCAAGATTCTGATTTTTTGTAAAATTTCTGTAAAATTTTTGTAAAATTTTTGTAAAATGGTCCATTTTATTATTTTATTATTATTTTGGAATAAAATAAAATAAAATAAAATGAAACAAGAATAAAATTAAAATAAAATACATTTTTATACAATTTTTATACAATTTGTATACAAATGATTTTTATAAAACCAACCCTGCCTGGGGGTATTTTGAGGAAATACGGTAAATAAAGTTGTGAACAAAAACCTGAACTGCAGCTTGGAGCAAACAATTTTCCAGAAGGGATACTTCAATGGATCAATGTAGCGATGGAAAGGTAAGGATATGGTACAGATGGGTGTAAAAATTTGGAAATGTAGATATTTCAGATACTGGAAAATGGGAATCTGCAAAATGCAATACTGAAAAGCCAAATTTTGAGAGTGGATAGATGGTGTAAATTGTGGCTAGGGTTGGGACGATATATCGTATCGATATCGAATATCGAGTTTCAGAAAAAAATATCGAATATCGAATATCGATATCGAAAAGTCATATCGTCCCAACCCTAATTGTGGCTGACATAAAATGTATCTGTTGTCAATGTTGTGTAAGCACTCACAGCAAAAATGGGTGCGTGATGCATCATGAAGCATCATAAAGTGTCTTCACCATGACACTTCCCAACACTGTGAAGAGCTGCTTGGCACTTCCCAGCCCTTCACAAAATACATCATGAAGACACTTCCTATAGTAGACTTACTGTTGGATTTGTGGTTGAGTGGTTATGGTTGGTTAGTACTTCATAGTGTTCTCTCGCTGGCTGCTATCACACAGCTATATTGAATCAGATATGGAAGCAGTTGCTCGTTTGGCTCAGTGCTCGTTCAGTGCTCGTTTGGCAGCGATCCAAAGTCAAATTTCTGGTGGAAAAAAGTCTTTATCCCTTATATACTCCGGTTACTTTACACCCTGCACGCGTGGTTCCCACTGGAAGTGTGCCAATGATGGTTAACGCTTCCGAGTTTCATAAAAAGATGACAAAATTGATTGTTGTTATAATGTTATTCATTAACATATTCACATCGATGAATTTTTTTCATATTTTTACGGAAATCGCATGATTTAATAATCATTGGCACGCTTCCAACACGAGACATAAATCAATGCGAGGGCAGAGTATCACGTACACCGAGTATACTAAAACGTTAAAACAAAGAAGAAAACATGGTGAAACAATGAAAAAGACTGCGATGCAATGTAAAAAACAATGCACTGCTCAAATATTTATCACTTTGCCAATTTGTATTCAAAATGGTATGCGCAGTGGACTTGATACTCTGCACTCACATTGATTTCGCATCATGTTCAAAATCCTCTGCCGTCAAAAATCCAAAAATTCAAAATCCTCTGACGAAATGTTGGCACCATGCAAAATTTTTATGAAATTTGATTCTATTTTTATTTTATTCTTGTTTTATTTTATTTTATTCCCAAAAGTCATTAATAAAATAAAATGACACATTTTACAAAAGTTGTACAAAAATTTCACAAAAAAATCAGAATCATGCATGCAAGGCCAAAAAAATGTTAATTAGACCTATACATGAAAAACATGTGACAAATTTTTCCCTTACTTTTCAAAAGTTGCATGCAGTATGTATTGTTAGCTAGCTGCAAGTGTAAAGTTACAATTATTGATAAGAATGGTTTGCATTTTCAGTAGAAGGACTAGTGGAGTGTACTGGGCACATTTGTAAAATGTAATGCAATTTGTCAATTGTCATGACAAATGTAAAGTAAAGTGTCAATTGTCATGCAAAATGTCACGTGTCATGTCAAATTTCAAGCAAAGCGGCAATTGTCATGACAGATGTCATACAAAGTGTAAATTGTGTATCCCAATCTTGTGTTTTTGTATCCATAGTATGTTTTGTATCCAAATCTTATGTTTTTTTTGTATCCAAATGTTCACATAAGATTTGGATTCAACAACAACATCATTTGGATACAAAACATAAGATTTAGATATAAAACATAAGATTTGGACACAATGTGCTTGACAATTGATACTTTATTTTTAACATGTCATGACAATTTACACTTTACTTTACATTTGTCATGACAATTGACACTTTGCATGACATTTTACATGACATTTGACACTTTACACTTGGGACTGCTCCCAGATCCATGAATAAACAGGTATAAACTCAAGCAAAGAAATAAAATTTTACAAAAAATTTGAATTTTTATACAATTTTACAAAAATATGAATTTTTATACAATTTTACAAAAATATGAATTTTTATACAATTTTACAAATTTTTTACAAAAATTCGAATTTTTATACAATTTTTTTTTTATTCTTAAATTTTCCAGTTTATTTTATTTTATTCTTGAGTATTCCATTTTATTTTTATTGTATTTTAATTTTTTCTGAGATTTTGCCAACCCTGCTCTTGAATAATCCCAACCCAAATGTCAAATGTCCCAAATGGCAAGTAAAAATTATCACTGATACACTCGGCGGACATCACACTTTAGTATGGATGGAAACCTACCATAACCCATCTGAATAATGAATCAAAAATAAAACAGGCTTTTCATCATATATTCCGTTTTCACTATATAATAATTTTCTACGAAATTTATCACAAGATTTTATTCATCAAATGATGGTAGCCTTCTGCGGATACATTGCGGTCCGCCGAATACCGTATTTCCTCAAAATACCCCCCGGGGGGTGATTGCTCCCGAGGGGGGGGGGTAAACGAGGGGGGGGTATTTCGAGGGGGTGGGGGTTATTATTTCGCAAGAACTTTTTTGAAATCCTAGTACAAAATTGTTGTTTGTGATGTGCGCTGGTGTAGAAAAACGCATCAATAACTGACATGTATAGACTCCTGTAGACTAACAGTGGTACGTAGATGGTATACTTGGGAGACTTTATGCCGTACATTTTTCGCGAGGAAACAGTCCATCGGTGTGAATCGTCATTTTTTTTGCCGCTGTCCAACTCGTTCTGGTGTGAAAAACAAAATCGAAAATCTGCGTACCTAATGAAATGTTCGGCCGCGCTCAAACTCGTTCTGATGGAAAGTACGAAATTTTTCCTGACTGTCAAGGTCATATAAGAAACGTTTAGCAGAACAGTGTTAAAGACTGCGATAAGTTCCGCTGAAGATAAATAGAATATTTCTGGCTCCAGAAACGCGACATATTTACTTCAAAATAGTATGGTTGGACAGCATACAAACGAATCTATTATTTTCTAAATTTTCTTGTGAAAGATGGGTCCTTAAACTTTTCAGTTTGACATAGATATTTGATTTTGAAAAAAACCGTACATAAATATTATCTATTGGTAGAGTATCATGTCTGCCGAGTATATAAACGCTGTTCTAACGTGATTCCGACATTGTTTTAACGTGTGTTCTGCACTACGCAGAACACAAACTGCAGTCTTCGTCATGTACGTTCTCTTTACACTCAATTTGGGGGGGGGTTTCGAGGGGGGGGGGGTGATTGTTTCATAGTGGTCTCGAGAGGGGGGGGGGTCAAACGAGGGGGGGGGTATTTCGAGGGGGGGTATTTCGAGGAAATACGGTATACAAGTTTAAAGTAACTTGGCACAGCATGAAAGCAGCCACACTGCAACCAATTTACCATTTCAGGACCAATCACACTGAAATTCACCTGTGAAAATGGAGTATATACTTCCCATGGGCAGTACAAAGAACACAACCTGCATGCGCCCAGCGACGCGCACAGGAGGCACCTGTGCATGGACCACTGCAAGCAGAGCTACTACTGCTACTCATTCGTACTCAAGGCTGCAACGTGCACTTTGCTGGCTAAACATGCCAATCTGCACAAGGAAACACTTGTACCTGATAATGGAGCTGTACTGTGCTTTGTGGAGTGATTCATTCCATACAATTATAAAAATTCATGAAGTTTCATAAAATTTCATGAAAATATTATCATTTAAAGAATATATGTTTGGTACTGCAATGTGACAAGTGAAACAATGAAAAGTATCTGGTGAATTTTCAACTGTCCAACATCAGACGACCTGCTCAGAATGGGCTGTACTTTTAATTAATGTACTTTGTCCATTGTACTTTTAAATTATTACAATCTTTAAGCAGGGATTACAGCTCAGCGGTGTTTGGCGTTAAATGATGATGTAACATTTTGTAATAAATGTGTTGACCATACAAAGTTGTTTAGAGTTGTTTAGTGGACAATTTGTGTGTTCAATGTGTTTTTCAAAGGATTTGTAGGTTTACACCAAGCGCCAAAAGCGCCATGGCACTTTTACATCACTAGTCACCTGTATCCTTAACTGCCGGAATCCAATACATAGTTGTTTCAGCAATAAACCAACAGAATCCACGCTTGTATATGACTCCAGCAAACACATCCCAGCTTTCAAATTGAAATGGGGGGCAATTTATGGCAGCACATTGGTGCAAATCATTTACAATGAATAACCAACTAAAAAGTACAGGTTTAGAAATAATCATAATGTACATCAAATTGAATTTTGTAGACTCTGTCACCTGGTCAGAAAATAGTAACTGTATTACTTCCAATATAAGGTATACCTTACATTGATTTCGTCAGCTTTTTACTGAAACTCCTTATACCTTTTATCAGAGGATACCTTATCAGAGGATACCAGCGTAGCATATAGTATTTTTAACTAACGTAAAATATAAAGAAGTCAGCCAATGCAGGCAAGCAGACAAAAAAATGAATCGACATGTGTATTACCGTATTTCCTCGAAATACCCCCGGGGTTTTTTTCAGAGTGGAAATTTTGAGGGAGGTATTTCGAGGGGGGGGGGCTTATTCGAGGGGGGGTTTATTATTTCGTCAGAAATATTCGTGAAATTGGTACGAAAGATAACGTCAAAACGTGCCCAAAAGGGGTATACTCGACGGACATGATACTCTGCCCTCGCACTGATTTATGTCTCGTGTTGGAAGCATGCCAATGATTATTAAATCATACGATTTCCGTAAAAAATGAAAAAATTCATCGATGTAAATATGTTTATGAATAACATAATAACTGCAATCAGTTTTGTCATCTGTTTATGAAACTCGCCCGCGTTTACCATCGTTGGCACACATCCAGCGGAAACCACGCGGGAAAGGTGTAAAGTAACCGGAGTATAATACGTGTGACGAAATAGGATACCTATATGTGTTCATATAAACGTCATCGCTACTCACACTGGGTATATGTGTAGCTGTGGTGCGAACCGGCAGCAATAAATACATCATGTACGTTGCATACATGATGTACATCATTTCAGAGGGGGGTATTTCGAGGGGGGGTTATTTTTTTCCTAGCTCGAAAACACCTGGGGCCAGATTTAATTCTCCCTACAGATTTGTAGGGTAGGGCGTACGCCCGATAGATTCTTTAGAGTTCAGCCGCATCGACGCACATGCACCGAGAGCAAGGCGGTTTGTAAAATATACGAAACCATCCCTTAAGGTCGCCGATATTGCAATATGACGTATATCACTTCGATTTTGGCACGGAAATCACGATTTCGTCATTTCTTGGCCGTCTGCCAATTCGTTTTTTTTTATTTTGTCGGGCGGGTTGCTCGCATAAGTCGCGCTTTTGTACGCTCGTGCATGCATTTCTTTCTTGTCGCTGCCCTCATGGTTTCGGTTGCAGACTGAACACTAAAAAAGTGACCACCTGATTACACAAAAGCGCGACTTATGCGAGTAACCCGCCCGACAAAATAAAATAAAAAGCGAAATCATGATTTCCGTGCCAAAATCGAAGCGATATACGTCATATTGCAATATCGGTGACCTTTATGCTGCGATTACAGCTCAAGCGTAAAATTGACCAGGCGTAAAATTGATTTTGGGCGTAAAATTAATTACAGATGAATGGATAAAGATACGACATTGTTATTTCAGTCAAAGAAAGCTTAGATGCAGACGTTTCTTGTGTCCAAAGCTCATGAGTTTATTTTAATGTTACTGGGAGTTATGAATTTTAGCACAATTTGTCAATTATGCGCTGTAAGTGGCGTAAAATTAGGGCATAAAATTATAAACATTTGCGCCAAAATTCATAACTTCTAGTGCAATTAAAATAAACTGATGAGCTTTGGACACAAGCGACATCTGCATGTGCGCTTTCTTTGACTGAAATTACAATGCCATATCTTTATCCATTCACCTGTAATTAATTTTACGCCCAAAAATCAATTTTACGCTGGTCAATTTTACGCCCGAGCTGTAATCGCAGCATAAGGGATAGTTTTGTGTATTTTACGAACCGCCTTGCTCTCGTTGCATGTGCGTCGATGCGCCTAAACTTTAAAAAATCTGTCGGGCATACACCCTACCCTACAAATTAAATCTGGCCCCTGGGGGTATTTCGAGGGGGGCGGGGGGTTAATTCAAGGGAGGGGGGCATTTCGAGGAAATACGGTATCTGTTTTGCAAAAACTGTCGCTGTCGGAAAGTGAATTAATTGTGATTAACTGTGATTTAACATTTTATGAATTATTCATGTAGGCAGATCATTTGGACTTTGTAATTTGGATGATTGATAGTCAGCCATTGGCACGTGAATATTAATCAAAATGTCAAAAAGTATCCAATAGGCAATAAGCACGAATGCACCAGTGCGGCGCCCTGTCGTCAGTGGCATTGTCATGGTACCACCGACTGCTGTTGTATACACCAGAGTTGTTAAAATACCGGTATTTTTGGAAAGCGTAAGCGTAAGCGTAAATACACTTTGCAAATTTTGAGTATGGATACTCAAAGCGTAAGGTATTTTTAAAAGGCTATTTACACAGGTCCCGGCCGGGGACCGGGACCTGTGTAAATAGCCTTTTTAAAAGACCTGGGAAAGCGTAAAAAAGTGTAAGCGTAAATTTTTTTTAACAGTCTTTGTTCAGAGGATTCTTACAAAATCAGGCTCCCAGCGAAATTTTTTTGACACCCACTTGGTAGTTTGCCCTTAGATTCATTCAATTCATTGGCAATTCATCGGCAGAAACACTAAGTCATTGCCGCAGGCAGAGTTCACAAAGGCAGAAGCATTGCCACTATTTCCAGTGCATTATTGCGCACACGCAGTCACTTTTTTTGGTACGCAGTATTTTTGGTACCTACTTCTTCAAAACCGTAAAACCGTACCGTGTGAAAACCTTTTTTACGCTTTTAGTACCCGGGTAATTCGGCCGGGAAAGCGTAATAAAGCGTACAGGTATTTTATGAAAGCGTAAGCGTAAGCGTAAGTATAAATACCCATTTACCCGGGTATTTCGGGTAAGCGTAAATACGCTTTCGCAACTCTGGTATACACATCAGTTTCTACAGAACCTCATTAGTGCACTTGTAGAGGGACACCTATATGTTTTAATGAAACACACCGAGTGATGGAAAAGGCGTTTGGTGCTATTTTGCAGTGGCGTAATTGGCGCTTGGTGCCACATCCACAAAAAGCGTCATGGCGCTTTTGGCGTGCAAGTTTGTCACGCAGGTAGTGGTGGAATGACGCCATGGGCGCTGGTGCTATGTAAGGGCGCCAAAAGATAATGTCCCATGACTAGGGTGTCGATTTTCTGTTTTCTGTTTCTGCTGTCCCAGGCAAATTTTTTCCATTTCCAGCTGAATTTCATTCATTCATGTCATTTTAATTTCCAATGCCATTTTTCCGGCTCATTTTCTATTTTTCGGCTCAACTTTTGGGGTTTTTTCAGCATTTTGCCAACATTCTCCCAAACTGCATTATACCTTAATCTACTGCGGTATTTTTTGTTTCACTTCACTCAAAACAACACATTCATATTTCTTTGACTTGATATTGTGTTGTTTCAAATACATAAATTACAATTAAAAGTCAATGGCAGAATCAATACTTGACTGATGAGCTACCACAATCAAAACCAAACTGGCAAACCTGCATGCAGGTTTTTCTTCATAGATGCAATTTTGCCATTTGTGGCAAGATTTCAGCAATTTTTTCAGTTTCCAGCAGAATTTCAGCAATTTTTTCAGTTTCCAGCAGAATTTCAGCAAAACTTCCCATTTGCGTTTCCATTTTACAGCCTTTCATTTTTCAGTTTTCCGGCAAGCGTAAAATTTTTCTGTTTCTGTTTTCCCCGCTAGTGCAAACATTTTTCCGTGCCGTTTCTATTTTATGTAAAAAATAATTGTTTTTAGCCACCCTAACCATGACACCACTTGTGCACAACACACACTTTGTCGCGCAGTGTTTTGCGCAACAAACGTTTGTTGTGCAGGAGACTGGTGATGGAATGTCGCAAAAGCCTCAAATGGTGCCAGCACTATGGCGTCATTCCATTACTATTTACTTGCGCAACAAACTTGTGTCGCGCAAAGACCTGTGCGACACATTTATACCTACATGGAAGCAACGGTTTCGTCCCTACCCAAAGACCGCTGCGCACCCAGACCCAGGACTCATCAGTTTGGAGGTCCGAGGGTGCATTTTACTCAAAAAATACCAAAATACTCAACGTTCGCGAAAATACTCAACTATACGTACCTGACCCGCCTGTCCACCTCTGCCTCTGTTTGGGGGTGTATTTGAGTCCATCCTTGGGCGTTTGAAGCTCTGACGTCTGTTGTCGCCACGCGTGTGTCCAAAATTTGCGCCACCGCGTCGCGAGCCAAATCCCGGTCGCATCTATGTAAATGCATTACAAACATACCACTTTTCAAACCCAATACACAAGTAAACTTGTAAACTCACATCAAAAACCAGCACACAAGTGCTATGGTCGGTTTCGAACCAAATATAGCTAGTCTTAACGTAGGTAAGGTGACAGTCGATTTTATTTTATTTAAATAATCCGAATAACACACTCGTATGGAAATGGCGGAAATTGGTTTCATGACGCAAAAACTAACAAGGTGTCAATCACGGGCGTATCAAACAAATTTGTATGAAAACAGAGCGATCCATAGACGTTTCTAACTGCATTTTCAGGACCAGTAGTCGTTTCCGCTCTGTAAAGCGTGAAAAAGCCCGTAAAAAGACATTAATCTCCCATCCATTAATAACTAGCCTATCCACTAATTCACGTACCACCGTCACAAATTGTTTTCTATCAGAACTTGTTCTAGCATATCTAACAAGAGCACCAACAATTACGGTGTCTATCAGTTTACATGATACATTAGAATCTGGGAACAGTAGCCGTGTTACCTCAAACTTAAATAGCCTTCTCTTGTCATAGTTTCTGTAATACATTTCTTTGTTATCGAACACAAACTCTAAGTCCAAAAATGGACATAAGCCACTTTCTGGACTTGAAGCCATTTCTAAAGGCAGACACTGTGGGTATACCTTTTTGCAAATATCCAAAAAATCGGGTATTTCAATGGCCAAACAGTCATCTACATACCGAAAAATCCGATGTGTCAGTGATATGTTTATATCTCTTAAATTGGACTTAACGTACTTAAACTCCAGCATTGACAACGTTAAGTTCGCTAGCGCAGGGGAGTGTGCGCCACCTGCCGGTATCCCACAAGTCTGTCTAAACAAAGTACAACCAAATTCTACAAAATTTTCCTCAATACTGAGAACCAAAAGCTCCACAAGTTCCACTTTAGACAGTGTCGTTATAGCTTTAGACCTTAAATTTACGTCAACAGAAATATGTTTCCTAAACACATTGATTTTGTCACTTTTAACTAACATGTCAATAGCACTTTTTACACTATCTATCATCACTTTAAACGGTAATTTTGGAAACAATGTAGTAAAATCCGCAGTGAAAATAGTAGAAATTTCTGTGCCTACCCACTGATTTATTTTGGATAGCGCATCCATACTGCTATCAACCATCCAAAAACTTTTGACACCATTTCTTTTATCAAAAACGGCACAATACGCTTTCAGCATTTTTATCAAAGATTGTAGTATATTTGAAGCTAGAAGGCAAAGCGGTTTGTTACTTGACCTTTTAGCACCACTTACAAACCTAAATTTAGCCGGGGTCTTATGCATTTTTACTGTCGCAAAAAACAGTGGGACAGTTTCTGTATAGAACCGTTCCTCAAATGCATACCTACTCACATAAACACGATGTCTTTTCATCAGCGATGAAAAATGTGTGCACTTTTGCCCTATTTTCTTATAGCTACAACTATCGTGAAAAGTCTTCGAACTTCTATCGAAACCTATTTGCTGTGCGTTTGAACGTGTTCCGACTGATGACTGATAAAATATATTGAGCATAAAGGCAGCTTACTGATGTGGCCATCCAAACTGAGTGCACAGAGTTTTTGGGCCCCCTTTATCGCAGTAGTGGCGCGGCGCCCTTTATCTCAGTTTTTTTTCCTGAGATTTTGCCACCCCTGCTGGTGCAGTGAGCGCTGATAATCACAAAATTCAAAGTGATGTTAAGTGATGATTATATGAATTGATAGGATTGCTGGTGCAGTGAGCGCTAATAATCACAAAATTCAAAGTGAGGTTAGGTCAGGTGATGATGATATGAATTGATAGAAAGTTCATTTGTTTTCAATATATTTTGAGGGATTGTGTCAATATGTTTTCAATATGGTCACATATTTTTGTTGGGCCATTATAATTGGTGTTTCTGAGGCCACTCTCAAATATTGTGAAATGTTATGAAACATGCCACAAGTGCCAGTAAAAATGAAAAATACACTATGTCCAGAATCTGGTATCATGCATAGTGATGTTAAAGGCACCGGGAAAATTGGCACCGCACGGCACCTCTCCCATGCAATAAAAAGGGCACCTGGCACCCTGCAGCACCGGCCAAAAAATGGTACCGCACTGCCCCGCTCCGGTGCCCTTCTGAAAAAATGGCACCGGCGCCGGCAGGGCACCTTTGAAAATTGCCTGGGCACCGCACCAGCACGGGTCACGGGGCACTGGTGCCTTCTGGTAAGTTCCAATGTAGAGAAACATGACTGCCAAACAGATAAATACTGTATTACCTTGAATTATCCTCCCTCGAATTAACCCCTCCCCCTCGAAATGGGATGGGGAAATAATGAATCCCCCTCGAAATACCCCTCTCTGGAATGATGTACATCATGTATGCAATGTAAATGATGTAATGCGTGTGCACACGCTAAACTGCAAACTGTGTTCTGGTAAACTCATAAATCGGCTTTGAACGCATTTGAGTTTACTGGAATGAGTTATTCTTGATCCCCATCAACTGCAGTTGACAGACACCTCATTTCGATAAACTCACATGCATTGAAAGCCACCACACAGTTTGCAGTTTAGCGTGTGTACCCCCATTAGGTTGTCAACAAAGTAACCTTAATTTTTGGTGTGCGTCCCATTCTGTTGTACGTAGGCCGATTTTGCTGTCGTTCAAGTATGTTAGGGTTTGGGGTCTTGGCTATGATCGCATTTTTTTGTTTACTCGAATACTCCCCCAGTCCCGTGAAAAACGGGGGTTTATAAAAAGGTGGCCATTTGCGATTTTTTTTGTCACCGGGAATATGCAAACTTTGCAACATCGATAACTCGGATATTTGTGAACCGATTTCAGTACTTTAACTTTTAAACTGATCACAAATGTCTGGAGAGTTCATTTCCGAAGTCAAATCAGTGATACACAATTATGTATACATATATCGAATGTTGCACGGCACACTCAAATTTTCAGTTGCAGTTTGAACACTTTTTCAAGGGCGGAATTCAAAAGGGCGGAATAAAAATCGGGGGTGGAATTCAAAAACGTCCGAACCGCCCTCGATTTCAATTCCGCACATGAAACGTTCGAACACTTTTTCGACGGCGGAATTGCCTCGAATTGTGCACGAGCGGAATTAATTCGGAAAAGGCGGAAAGCGCAAAGCGTTTGAACAACGTCCACACTCTTTTGAGTGTGCGGTGTGCCATCTAGGCAAGAAAACATTGGGACACTTTCTAAAGGGTGGAATTCAGTTTCGGTTTACACAAATATGCCACACAGTGAAGTTCAATATCTTTTAAACAAGTTGATATTACTAAAAAATGTATCTATTCATTTTTGAAGACAAAGCCTAGATCTACCTATAAAATTTTTTTCACAAATATATTTGGCAAGATAAGTGAGATGTGTTTCTCACAACAACCTTCTCTAATGGGTGGAATTGAAAGTCAAGGGCGGAATTGAAAGTGTCCCAATCATTTTGAAACTTGATGTGTGGAAATGTTATGACACGCAAATCAGCGAAAAGTGTACGAATTCGTCCGGACACCGTTCGAATGTCCAAAAAATGCCCTAAAAATCCTTTAAAAAATCGTTCGAACTGCACTTGAAGTTCCGCCTTGGTGGAACTCAAAAACGTTCGAACTGCACTTGAAAATTGAAAAACGTGTGCGGTGCGCCATTTGGCCCGATTTTAAAATGCGAAATTTCAAGAATATTTTTCTTTTTGAACATGCAACATTATACTCCTCATCAACCACAGAACAAACATCACAATCCCAACACAATTTGATACTTACTTGCAGATGCAAGTTTATTTTTTTCTAGACCAGCAAGTTAAAATATACTGATAAGTCCTAAATAAATCCTGTATTTGCTAAAATGATTCCAAGTAGAATAGACCCCCAGTGAATGACCCCCCACTTGAATAATTTCCCCCTTTTGTATGAGTGAGAAAAAAATAATTCCCCTTAAGGCTTATGACAAAATTATTTGTGTATATTGAACAAAATAATGGCATGCAGCATGTTATGTTGTTATTTTGCATATTTCATAATATGAGTGATTACCAACAATGGAAAAAAATATTCCCCTCTTGAGTAATTCCTACCCTTAAATACCGTAAATTCTGTAATTCAGCGACAGGTCTCCAAAAATACGACATTAGTGCGACAGGTTTGGGCACGTTACGTTGTGTGAGAATAACGCGACACTCTCCAATAATACGACACTCTTCAATAGTGCGACACTTGAGAAAAACAAAACAAAGAAACAACGTAACGATGTGGCAATCTGCGGAAGCCGCGGATTCCGCGCTTTCGGACAAGGCGGCGGCCGGCGGTTCACAAGAGCTTTACTATGTCATGCTCACGTTTAGTGATGGAATGTGCCTACACACACTAGTTTTCACCGTGACTTCGTGTGAAAACTGAAAATTTTTGGGGTATTTACACAGGTCCCCGGACAAAAAATAATTTTTTTTCAAAAGTCTATAATTGGCGTGTATCGGTTGTTTGCATGTTAATTAGGTGAATTATCACCAAATTAGCATGCACAAAATTTTTGCAAGACGGTTACGCGTGCTGATACATTTTCTTTCTGTGTATGATTTTTTTTGGATTTGTCTGAATCTTGGCATGTGTGTACTCCTTCATTTAGTGAGTACGCATGCTAAATTTCTGGTTCTTATTTTATTGATACCTTAATTTTTGCTGATCACTGTATTTTTGTATAGTGATCAAAATCCTGCTGGGGACCAGACCCCGGCAATGTCGAAATGGCCCTTACTGGGGTCAAACAGCCCCGGTGAGAAATTTTTTTTCAGATAACGAATAATTTTGGTCCCTGACTGGGGACATTGGTCCCTGACCTGGGACATTCGTCCCCAGCAGGGGACTAAAATTTTTTGACAAAAATACAGTGATCGATGAAAATTAAAGTGTAAATAAAATAGGATTCACTAATCACCCTGAGCTGAAATTTGGCATGCAAACTCACTAAGCGGAGGAGTACACACATGCCAAATTTGAACTAAATCGATATAAATTTACACACACACCCAAAAAATATGCATGGGTGTGTGTAACCGTGTTGCAGAAATTTTGTGCATGCAAATTTGGTGTTCATTAACCAAATTTACATGCAATCAACCCATACACACCTATTACTGACTTTTGACAATTTTAAATTTTTGCCGGGGACCGGTCCCCGGCTGGGGCCTGTGTAAATAGCCAAAAAATTTAAAATGCGAATTCATGAACACCGTTTGAAAATATAATTTAAATTAAATTTGAATTTACCGTATTTCCTTGAAATACCCCCCTCGAAATACCCCCCCCCTCTCGAAATATCCCCCTCAAAATGGACACCATGAACTTTTAACCACCCCTCGAAATACCCGCAAATTTAGTGTATAGAGAACGTAAATGACAAAGGCTGCGGTTTGTCATCCGGGCAATTCAGAACACACGTTTAAAACGGGGCAGGCCTGATACGCACACGTGCCCGATACGCACATATGCCCGTTTTTTTCACTTGACACTTTTTCAAGTGATTTTCAGATATGAGTAAAGTGAAAAAAGTTGCGCAATGACATTAGTGAACTTTTTTCACTTCACTCATATCTGAAAATCACTTGAAAATGTGTCAAGTGAAAACAAACAGTGAAAAATAGCCATTTTTCACTGTTTTTCATTTGACACATTTTCAAGTGATTTTCAGATATGAGTAAAGTGAAAAAAGTTGCGCAATGACATTAGTGAACTTTTTTCACTTCACTCATATCTGAAAATCACTTGAAAAAGTGTCAAGTGAAAAAAACGGGCATATGTGCGTATCGGCGCGTGTGCGTATCAGTGCACGCCCTTTAAAACGATGACTCTGTGAGAGCAGTGTATGTATATACGTCTAGGTACACACTTATACAAGTCATTTGAGTCTTATAAATAGCGATTTTTGTTGCATTTTTTTACGTCTGCGTACGTTTCAGACAACAATTTAGTACTGGGATTTTTAAAAAATTCTGCCGAAATAATAACCCCCCCTTCAAAATACCCCCCTCGTTTCACCCCCTCTCAAAAATCTCATTCTGAAAAAAGAAACCCCCTGGGCCCAGATTTAATTGGGCAGATTATCCCTGAGAGGGAGGACATGACGGGCGTGTCTGGCAATTCGAGATTTGATTGGGCAGGCATGCCCGCGCCACCCGCCCGTCATGCCAGGCGCCTGACAGCCACCGCCCGACCACCAGGCAGAGCGAGATTTAATTGCGTGCCGGGCGGCAGCTGTCAGGTGCCTGGCAGGACAGGCATGAACATAAGATTTGGATACACAAACATAAGTTTTGGATACAAAACATAAAATTTGGATACCAAAAAACATAAGATTTGGATACATGAAAAATAAGATTTGGATACAAAAAAATATATTTGGATACACTATGGAAAAAGTCAGACTGAAAACATGAAAAGTTACCTGCCCTGCACCTCGCACCTCTGAGGATGCAGGGCACAATTTTCATGTTCTGTTAAATTTTGCCAGGCATGCCCTCACAATTAAATCTCATTTTGCACTTTTCAGGCAAGTCAGGCACTCGTGAGGGCGTGCCTGGTAGGCGCGTCGGGCGTGTCAGGCGCCTGGCATGCAGGGCGCAATTGAATCTCGTTTTACAAAATTTTGCCTGGCGTGCATGACGGGCGTGTCAGGTGCCGGGCGCGGAGGGCAGAAATCTGTCTGCCCAACTAAATCTGGGGCCTGGGCATATTTCGAAGAAATACGGTAAAATGATAAAAGATAAATTTGAGAATTTGTAAACTAAAACACATATAGCGTAAAATAAGAGTAGGCTCAATGTCGCCATGTCGCCATTTCAGTTTTCACACATGTCGCGGTGAAAACTAGTGTGTGTATGGCCATTGGCGCCATTTGAGGGCGCCGAAGGGCGGCGCGATGGCGGCATTGGCGCTTGGCGCCCACTTTATGTGGCGCCATTGGCGCCTGGCGCCCACTTTCCGAAAGGCACCATGGCGCCCTTGGCGTTTGGCGCCCTGCTAAAAAAGGGCGCCAAAATGGCGCCAGTAGGGTTTCAAGGTCAGTAAACGACAACGTCAATAAAAATAATAATAAAATTAGAAAGTGCGTGCGTGTTTTTTTGAAATTCGCCATAAAAGATGAACGAACTGGTTGAAGTAGAAGAAAATATTCCACCCGAGAGTTCATCAGACGCATCTGAGAATGCCAGCCGCCCTAGTCACAAACTGGTAAATCAATGGATTCAAATCGGTGCAATTCAATTTTTGTCCATTTCAATAAAACATCAATGGGAAAAGGGAATTGTATGTCGTTTAACAGTGGTGAATGTTTTCAATATGTTTTTCATTCTTTTCACCTCTTTTTCAGCATTTCTAATGTTGCTTACTGGCTCATATTTGTTGAATTCATCATAGAGAAAGTGAATAAACAAGTGCAATGTGTGCTCTATGGTGTGAAAGTAATATTTAAAGCACAGACTGGTTGTTTTATGCAACAATCTATTCTGGCACCCTTGGCGCCCTATTTTCCAAATGGCGCCCTTGGCGCCCTTCGCTCTTGGCGCCCTTTTTCCGGGGTGCCCTTGGCGCCTGGCACACACTATCGGAATGGCGCCATGGCGCCCTTGGCGCCTGGCGCCCTTTTTCTGTGGCGCCCTTGGCATCTGGTGCCCACTTTCCGAATGGCGCCATTGGCGCCTGGCAACTTTTTTTTCTGGCGCTGTTCCATCACTACTCACGTTTGAATTATGTGGACAGTGATTTTGTTGATTTGATGAAAAATATAATACGACACTCTCTATTAATGCGACATCTCGAATAGTATGACACCTAAAAATGTGCTGAAAAAAATGATACGACTGTCGTATTATTTGAGAATATAGGGTAGTTGCCCTGTCAAAGACCGATGAACAAAATAATTTAACAATGGATTTCATAGGCGGCGCAAGGTCCGAATTTGCGCTTGTGACATTCACAATAGTCAAAATTTCACCTTGTGACACCTTTTTATTGGAGCCCTTATGTGAAGTTGGCAGCCAGCCAAAAATTTCGAAATCACTATAAATATAATTAAAATGGGCTACAAATAGGTATATAACCATATATAACCAAATATTTGAAAATGGTGATTATATAGGTGAAAATTGGCAAAATGGAGCAAATCTTAGTGATTTTGAGTTAATTTTGAGCTTTAACTCTCGTTTGTACAATACACGCTTGTGAATGTCACAATGTGACAGTGAAATTTCCGCTTGTGACTAGTGACGTCTACACACTGATAAATGTCTTTAGAGTCTTATAAATGGCGATTTTTGTTGCATTTTTCGACGTCTGCGTACGTTTCAGACGACATTTTAGTACTGGGATTTCAAAAAATTTCTGCCGAAATAATAACCCCCCCCCTCGAAATACCCCCCCTCAAAATTATCACTCTGAAAAAATAAACCCCCCGGGGGTATTTCGAGGAAATACGGTAGTTCCATTCTCTGTACAGCAACCACTCCGATCAGTAGACAATAGTGGCTATGGACATTGCAGTGAATTAAATATTTTATCTTTCATTTGTAATCGTTGTAATTGCTTCACAAAAGTGATTGCCACATCAATCTGATCATTTTAAATGCTCAACCATCAAAATCGGTTGAAAATTCATGGAAATATGCATTTCCAAAGGTGAGACCACTGAGAAACTGCCCGATATTTACTTCAGAAATTCCAGCCCGGTGCGGTGCCTTTCGGTGCCCGGTGCGGTGCCCTTCGGTGCCGGTGCCATTTTTTCCAAAAGGCACCGGTGCCGGTGCGGTGCGGTGCCATTTTCTGGCCGGTGCCCCAGGGTGCTAGGTGCCCTTTTCATGCGTTGGCAAAGGTGCCGGTGCGGTGCGGTGCATTTTTCCCGGTGCCTTTAACATCACTACTTGTGACATTCACAGGCGTACAAGCACTTACGCCGCCTATGATGGATTTATTCAAACAAATAAATACAGTAGTTAGGTAGATTGAATAGTTGTATAATATTGACATGTACAAACATTGATACAGTCTGTAAGGTCAGTCTAGTGATGTAGGACGTGCCATGACCATGACGCTAGCCTCGCAGATAGTACTAGCACCAAAGCAAACACTGCAATGGTTTCCTTGGCACCTGGCACTGGAGGTTGATAAACTGGCACTGGAGAAGGCGTGTTTCGTGCTTGGCACTTCAGTCCTGGTGTCTCAGTACATCACTAGTGCTGACTTAAATTATCTATGATTACAATCAACAGCTTTCTTATAAAAGCCTGGTCAGCATTGATATGGTGATGTTAACCGCGCATTACAAAATATCTGCTACTATCCACCAAAATGTGAGCGGACACAATTGTTAAGATGTCATTCACTGCGGCTAAAATAGATCACTGAACAAAGCACAGTACAGCAGCATCATCAGGTACAAGTGTTTCCTTGTGCAGATTGGCATGTTTAGCCAGCAAAGTGCACGTTGCAGCCTTGAGTACGAATGAGTAGCAGTAGTAGCTCTGCTTGCAGTGGTCCATGCACAGGTGCCTTCTGTTCATGTCACTGTGTATCTGCAGGTTGTGCTCTTTGTACTGCCCATGGGAAGTAGATACTCCATTTTCACAGGTGAATTTTAGTGTGATTGGTCCTGAAATGGTGGATTGGATGCTGTATGACTGCTACCATGTGTCATGTATTGTATGTAACTTGGACTTTGTATCACATAGCATGATGACGTTGATGCTATCTTGTTGTCATGCCATGTCCATGTTCATTATAATGTAGCCAGCAAGTGGTTATTTATTCCATAGACATGTAAAAATGTAGGCCAGAGAAAATTAAAAAAAAGCAGAACAGAAAATTAGTATGGATGCTGGATTACCTTCAGTCTACTCTACTTCTACTGAGACTGTTTCAGAAATAATGGATCTATTTACAACAACCATTGATATGAATTCCTGTCTTGAATACATCATTCACAAAGTATTTTAAATCTATCCTTTCTCAATTTTCCTCCTTTCTCCATTTGCATGGAAACTGCCAAAATAATATGCATTTTTGCAGAGGCTCCGCAGGACTGTTATAGATGCACCATTTCACTGATGCGATGCTACTATCCCATCAATCATAAGATTAATAACACTTACTATATTGAAAAATTGTGGCCCTGCGTGCCCCGTCTGGAATAGAATTTCCCAGTTTCCCAGTGAACCTGTTTATGTGCCTGGTTTCCTCCAAAGGATTGTTTTATTCCAAGTACTTTAAGCAAAGCCACAATTTCGAATTTACATACCAAATAGGCCCAATGATTAGTATGCCTAACTCCATTTCCGAGTGGCTAGCAATGAATGCAAAACTGTTGCTGGAATAAGTACATGCCACAGTCCCACATACATATATGCATAACTATTTATCTGATGTAATGATGTTCATGATTAAAATGTTCCTGGCTGCTTACAGGGCCCAGCCCAGCAACACAGGCAGGCTGTTGCCATGTTGAAAATGTTGTTAAAAATGAGCATAGGAATTGGATACAGACTATAAAATAAAATATTAGGCAGCTACTGGCCAAAACAAGAAAACTCCCAACTATTCTGAAATACATACAAACTGAGTGAATTTTGTTACTATAATATACTACGTATTTATGCACATACAAACTTGAAGGGTGCTCATCCTGGGCACATGTAGCCAACCCCCAAAGTACCCACCAAGTGTATCAAAACATTGTGCAAATTAAACATTTAAAAAATTTTGGCAACGTTTATCCACAGTCCCAACTACCGTATATCCTCGAATAAGTCCTCCGGGGAGTTTTTTTTTCGTCAAAGTTTTTGAGGGGGGAGTTATTCAAGGGTGGGGAGTTATTCAAGGGTGGGGAGTTATTCAAGGGAGGGAGTTATTTTTTCCTCATAACTTTCAGGAAAACTTGCAGGTAGATAGGTGTGTATACACTGCGTAATACACACTGTGCATCTGCTTTCGCTGCTGTATGCTAACATCCTTTGTATTTTTGTCTCACACACTGCACTGCATTTGCATTTCGTTTTTTTTCACTTGTTCCAGAATCCTCTCCACTCATCATGGAGGGGGGAGTTATTCAAGGGTGGGGAGTTATTCAAGGGTGGGAGTTATTTTTTCGTCAGTGTTTTTAAGGGGGGAGTTATTCAAGAGTCGGGAGTTATTCAAGGGGGGGGGGGGTCTTATTCGAGGATATAC
This sequence comes from Sphaerolaimus hirsutus, assembly GCA_964036195.1. NCBI lineage: Eukaryota > Metazoa > Nematoda > Chromadorea > Monhysterida > Sphaerolaimidae > Sphaerolaimus > Sphaerolaimus hirsutus. Next base: position 153,156 of record CAXIWS010000275.1, read on the forward strand.
GGTATTCTGCACGCTAGTGTATAGAAAAATCGCTTTTATTAGATAACTGTTATCCATTAAATAGCCAAATCAATTACTCAGTGTTTGATGGATCAATGGGGGGAACACTATACCCACTTGTGAAGTCCCATAAACATGAGGATCTTGTCTATAGAAGATTTCTCACTGTACCAATATTTACAACTAGCAGGATTCTCTCCGACCTTCGGTCAGGTTTTTTGGTTCTCTACAATTAATACCACAAGGATTTACAAACACAAAACGAACAGCAAAACATAAACATAACCAATTAAAATTACAACAAAGTTTGACACCTTGCATAAACCACACTATCATATCACAAAACCTATACCACACAGAATGCACACTGCACACCATCATACCAAATTGCAAACTGTCCACATTTTACCATCGAGTTAGTTTCATGCCCAACCATTTTAAGGAACTATACAAAAATCTTTTCCAAAAGATTGCATCTTTGGTATTGGTTTTGTTATTGTTGGTACATTACATACCACATTTCAAAATACGTGGCTAGCATGTGTGCAAACTTAATTTGAGTGGTGTATTTCCTCTAATATGGCTTAAAGTCTAGACTGGTGTCTTCAATGGAAAGGTGGGTAAAGAGGTGGTGAAAAAAATATATGGGTCCTCTGTCATTGGAGGAAATATGATACATGCTAGGCATGTGTTTTGAAATGCCATATGTAAGGTACCAACAATAACAAGACCAATACCAAAGATGCAATGTTTTGGAATGGATTTTTGTTAACTTCCGTAAAATGGTTGGGTACGAAATTTGGTAGTAAAATGTGGACAGTTTGCGATTTGGTATGATGGTGTGCAGTGTGCATTCGGTGTGGTATAGGTTTTGTGATATGATAGTGTGGTTTATGCAAGCTGTCAAACTTTGTTGTAATCTTAAATTGGTAATGTTTGTGCTTTGCTGTTCTCTTTGTGTTTGTAAATCCTTGTGGTTTGAATTGTAGAGAACCACAATAACCCAGCCAAACGTCAGAAAGAATCATGCTATAGGTATCCACTACTCAGAGGCTTGCAAAAAACAACACCCCAGTGGGGACCCCCCAAAAATGGCACCCCCTGGGAACCCCCAAAAATGGCACCACCAGGGAACCCCCCAAAAATGAAACCCCCTAGGGACCCTGCAAAAATGGCACCCCCTGAGGACCACCAAAAAATGGCACCCCCTAGGGACCCCCCAAAAATGGCACCCCCTAGGGACCACCAAAAAAGGCACCCCCTGGGGACCCCCCAAACATGGCACCCCCTAGGAACCCCCACAAAAATGGCACCCCCTGGGGGCCCACCCAAAGATGGCAGCCCCCGGGGACTCTCCAAAAATGGCTCCCACCTGAAGACTCTCCCCAAAATGGCACCCCCTAGCGACCCCCCAAAAATTAGCACCCCCTGAGGACCACCAAAAAATGGGTGGTCCCTGTGGACCCCCCAAACATGGCACCCCCTAGGAACCCCCACAAATTTGGCACCCCCTGGGGACCCACCCAAAGATGGCACCCCCGGGGACTCTCCAAAAATAACACCCCCCTGAAGACTCTCCCCAAAATAGCACCCCCTAGGGACCCCCCCAAAAAAAGCATCCCATGGGGACCCCCTTGAAATGGCACCCGCATATGTAACCCCCAAAAAATGGCACCCTCTGGAGACCCCCCAAAAATGGCACCCCATGGGGACCCCCTCTAAATCCTGTAAATGCAGCCCCTAGTTTGGAAACTCCCATAAACTCAGCCCTTAATTTGGAAACTCCCATAAACTCAGCCCCTAATTTGGAAACTTATGTTAACTCAGCCCCTAATTTGGAAACTCCTGTAAACTCAGCCCCTAATTTGGAAACTCCCATAAACTCAGCCCCTAATTTAGAAACTCCCATAAACTCAGTCCTAATTTGGAAACTCCCTTAAACTCAGCCCCTAATTTGTAAACTCCCATAAACTCAGCCCCTAATTTGGAAACTCCCATAAACTCAGTCCCTAATTTGGAAACTCCTGTAAACTCATTTTCAGGTTTATGGTAATGTAGTGTCATAATGGAATGAATATTTCAAATCATCGCTATCATCAATGCACAAATGCATCAATTCACCATTTTCAATTTTTTAGCCCCGGGGGTTAGACTTAAAGGTTATGGTAATGTAGAGTAGAAATGGAGTGCACCAGAGTTGGTAAAAGTACCGAACTTTTTTCAAAGTATACATATATGTAAAGTATTTATTCTTTACTCACCCCCTGAGTACAAAAAACGTAAAGTAAATTTTTTATACTTTTACTCATGAGTAAACAGGAGTAAACATACTTTTCCCTGGAAAACGTAAATGTCAGTATTTTTGAGAAAAGCCACCCCAATTTTCGCCCAAAACCACTACTATTTATAACTTTTTTCGCCTTTTTTTATCGCTTTTTGGCTATATATGTGCTATATAGCCATTTTCGACTATTTTGCACTATTTTTCGCATATCCTCTTCCTTTTTCCCCTTCTGTGCATTCAAATTTTCACCATAAAAGACTATCTGAAATATGTTTTCTGTACTCGAGTACTTTGAAAAAGTATACGTAAAAGCAAGTACAGGAACTTTTTTTCGGTGGAAACTCAACTGTATGTATTGACTGTATTTACATGTATTTACTCTGTACTCGAGTATACGTATTTATCGGGTAAAAGTAAATACGTATTAAGAACTATGGAGTGCACGTCTCAAATCACTGCAATAAAAAACCCACAAATGCATCATTTCACAAATTGAAAGTTTTTGGGCCCAGGGGTTCATTATCAGTGTATTAGTAATGTGGTGCCAAAATGGAGTGCATATTTGAAATCGCCACAGCCAGAAACCCACAAATGCATCATTTTATGATTTGAAAATTTTTGGCCCTGGGGGTTCATTTTCAGGGTTATGGTAATGTAGTGTCAAAATGAAGTGCATATTTCAAATGAGTGCAATCAGAAACCCAAAAATGCATCATTTCTCAAATTGAAAATATTTGGCCCCATGGGTTTATTTTTAGGGTTATGGTAATGTAGTATCAAAATGGAGTGCATATATCAAATCAGTGCAATCAGAAACCCAAATTTGAAATCAGTGCAATCAGAAACCCAAAAATGAATGATTTCACAAATTGAAAGTTTTTGGCTCCAGGGGTTCATTTTCAGGGTTATGGTTATGTAGTGTCAAAATGGAGTGCATTATTGATCAAATCAGTGCAATTAGAAACCCACAATGCATCATTTCACAATTTGAAAGTTTTGGCCCCAGGGGTTCAATTTCAGGGTTATGGTAATCTACTGTCAGAATGGAGTGCATATTTCAAATTAGTGCAATTAGAAACCCACAAATGCATCATTACACCATTTAAAAATTTTGGCCCCAGGGTTTCAATTTCAGGGTTATGGTAATGTACTGTCAGAATGGAGTGCATATTTCAAATCATTGTAATCAGTAACCCACAAATGCATCATATCACAATTTATATTTTTTAGCCCTGGGGGCCTCACTTATGGTTATGGTAATGTTATTGTCAACTCCCATAAACTCAGCCCCTAATTTGGCAAACACCGATCAACTCAACTCCCATAAACTCAGCCTCTTATTTGTAAACTTGTGTCAACAGCCCCTTTTTTTTAAACTTCTGTCAACTCAACCCTAATTTATAAACACCCATCAACTCAAACCTGAATTGTAAACTCAGCCCCTCAAAACTCAAGTCAACCCCCTATACATGTGCAATTGCATTCTTGGGAAGCTACTTTGCCATCTACTAACCCTGTTTGTCAAGATTGTAAGGGATCGTGTGTGTAAAGGGCATTTTGTGCTAATAAATAGTGACTACATTCTGTGTAAAAACACACATGAATCGGGTAGAGTCAGTGACGTCCCATCGTTTACATTGGAGCATACTTTCCACACGAAAAATAGTGGATTTATAGTTGGTTATTAGATGATATTCACAAGAGACATCGATGTAAAAGTGAGTAATGCATTTACAATGTATTGCAATCTTTTGTAGCAAACCAGGTACATGTAATCATCTTGTCGTGGGAATGAATTGGCCCAAAGTGTTCCATCATTCATGGTGTCTCGTGTTTCATTCAAGCGACCCTCACGCTTTGTGTACCATGCAAAGTTATCAGTATACGTTGATCCTGCAGCTTGCCTGTTAAATTTGTAATCACAGCAATTTGTAATTTGTTTAATAATCACAGCAATGTGTGTGGATGCGCGGTGAAGCGTCGTGAAGTGTCTACACGCCGATGCTTTTCGACGCTTCACGTAGCACCTAGCGCTTGCACACACATCACAAAAATCTGCGTGAAGACTAGTGATGTAAAGGCACCGGTGCCCCGGTGCTGGGCACTGAAGGGCACCAGCACCGGTGCTGGTGCGGTGCCATTGCAATCTTCAGGGGTGCCATGCCGGTGCCGGTGTCATTTTTTCAGAATAGCACCGGTGCCGGTGCGGTGCGGTGCCATTTTTTTGCCGGTGCCAAAGGTGCTAGCACCAGCGCCAAAGTAAAAGGCACCGGGAAAGGCACCGGCCAAGGCTTCATGTGCTGTGCGAAGTTGTCCATAGTATGTGCTTTTTCATATTTAAAAAACAGCGATATATTTACCCAACCATTTTTTTGCCTCGTTTGTTAATATCCCATCAAATAAATATATGATCTGATGAGCGAATCTAAAATTTTGTTGAGTTTTAAAACATTTTTAGATTTTAGATTTCTCTTACATTTTGCTCAAAAATCGTTGTCAGTTTATGACAGAGATAGTTCCATTCTCTGTACAGCAATGACTCCGATCAGTAGATAATAGTGGCTAGGGGCAATGTAGTGTATTAAATATTTTATTTTTGTAATCATTTGTAATCATTGTAATTGCTTCATAAAAGTGATCGCCACATCATTCTGATCATTTTAAGTGCTCAACCATCAAAATCGGTTGAAAATTCATGGAAATATGCACTTCCGAAGGTGTGGCCACTGAGTAACTGCCCGATATTTTCTTCGGAAATTCCAGCCCGGTGCGGTGCCTTTCGGTGCTAGCACCGGCAACCCGCCGGTGCCCTTCGGTGCCGGTGCCATTTTTTCCGAATGGCACCGGTGCCGGTGCGGTGCGGTGCCATTTTCTGGCCGGTGCCCCAGGGTGCCAGGTGCCCTTTTCATGCGTTGGCAAAGGTGCCGGTGCGGTGCGGTGCCATTTTTCCCGGTGCCTTTAACATCACTAGTGAAGACACTTCACGTTTCTTGCTATGGCACTGGCACTTTCAATGTATAAAATAGTGAAGTGTGTGGAAGCGCCAGCGTTGTGAAGTGTCTTCGCAATTTTGTATGGTGAAGCTAGGTGAAGCTAGGTGAAGCTAGGTGAAGCTAGGTGAAGCGTGAGGAAACACTGCACAATAAATTTCGTGATCCTGGTGATCACGAACCCATTTTTTGTCTGTGAATAGTATGAAATTCTAGTAGTTACAAACTTGTAGAGTTGGAAATGCACTGGAAGGCATGGCACTGTCATTTCAGAAAAATGGACACCAGCAAAAAACACACCGCACTTGATTCAAGACAAGCAGGCACCAGCACTGGTAAAAAGTTAAACCAAGGGACACCTCAGAAATTGCTTGCCAGTATGTATTTCTTCTTATACAATGGCATACCTCCAATAGAAGGTCACTTCCAATAGAACGACAGGTTTTGGCACTTTTACGCAATAAAAAGAAGAATGACAGCCTCCAATAGGACGGCAGGTAGAAATTACTTTGGGTCCTAGAAATACTTCTAATATAAGGTATAACTTTTGGCTAAAATTGGAGGAAAAAATTTGGAGGAACTTTGGAGGAAAAAATAACTCCCCCCCCTTGAATAGTACCCCCCCCTTTAATAACTCCCCCCCCCAAAAAAAAACCTCTGATGAAATAATAACGCCCCTGGGGTCTTTTTCAAGGATATATGGTATACCTTGTATTAGAGGTAATACGGTAATCGAAAAATGAGTGTTGATAACTTCCAAGGTGTTGAAATGATTGTTTTGGGGGTTATTATGACATTTGGTTCGTTTGAATTGATGCTTTGATATTTTGATGTTACTCATAAAAAGTACTATGTTCAAATGAAAGATGTATAAAAAGTTAAGTGAAAAAGTAAAATGGCAGACTTCAATAGTATGGCACCTCCAATAGAACAACAGGTAAAAACTTTATAAAAAATAGAACGCTGTTCTATTAGAAGAAATATGTTATACCACTTTGCAAAGATTCCATTTTCTAAATTTTATCTCTCTAATTTCTGTTTTGACACCCAAATCTTTACCTGTCCTTACCTCTTCATTGCTGCATTTAGGAAATCACCTGATCCTGCATAGTTGTTTACTCCAAGCTGCCATTCAATGTTTTATTTTGGTTACATGTTTATTTGACTGAGAATTATGAAAGGGCAAACCTGCTCAGTGACAAAAATCTCTTGCAGCATGTGCAGTTCTGGTAAGACTGCTGGCTGCACATATAGGTAGTTGTAAAATTTTCCATGGTAGTCTGTGGAAAACGTGGATGCAGTAATTCAGCAACCATATTTACTCAAGAGTGTTAGCTTATCGTCAAGTGTACTACCATATGGCTGACGTTTCATTTGGGGACAGCAATGATTTGGGTGCTTATGATTTGGATCTAGGTATATATTTTAGTCACATGTCACAGTGACGACGTGGTGTCACACAAATGGAAATTATGACCTAAAATACCTACCCCCTTGAATAACCCCCCCCCCCCCCTTGAAATACTCCGGGGTCAGATTTTATTCTCCCTACAGATTTGTAGGGTAGGGCATACGCCCGACAGATTTTTCAAAGTTTAGCCGCATCGGCGCACATGCACCGAGAGCAAGGCGGTTCGTAAAGTCGCCAATTTTGCAAATTGACGTATATCACTTCGATTTTGGCACGGAAATCATGATTTCGTCATTTCTTGGCCGTCGGCCAATTCGTTTTTTTTTATTTTGTTGGACGGGTTAATCGCATAAGTCGCGCTTTGTGTAGTCAGGTGGTCACTTTTTTAGTGTTCACTGCCTACAACCGAAACCATGAGGGCAGCGACAAGAAAGAAATGCATGCACGAGCGTACAAAAGCGCAACTTATGCGAGCAACCCGCCCGACAAAATAAAATAAAAAACGAATTGGCAGACGGCCAAGAAATGACAAAATCGTGATTTCCGTGCCAAAATCGATGTGATATACGTCATATTGCAATATCGGCAACCTTAAGGGATATTTTCTTGTATATTACGAACCGCCTTGCTCTCGGTGCATGTGCGTCGATGCGGCTGAACTTTAAAAAATCTATCGGGCGTACGCCCTACCCTACAAATCTGTAGGGAGAATTAAATCTGGCCCTAGGTGTTTTCGAGCTGAGGAAAAAGACCCCCCTCGAAATACCCCGAGGTGTTTTCGAGCTGAGGAAAAAGACCCCCCTCGAAATACCCCGAGGTGTTTTCGAGCTGAGGAAAAAGACCCCCCTCGAAATACCCCGAGGTGTTTTCGAGCTGAGGAAAAAGACCCCCCCCTCGAAATTCCCCCCTCTTGAATGATATACATCATGTATACAGTGTACATGATGTATTTATTGGGGTCAAATCTCATCGCAGCTATACATAGAGTAGTTCGTATAGCTATCTACGTTTGTATGTTCTAATACGTCCTGCTTGGTGACGTTTATTACCAGTTCTGGATATGAAAAAGCCCATACTTTACTACGATATTTACAAACATTTCTGGCGAAATAATAACCCCCCCCCCACTTCGAAATACCCCCTCAAAATTTCCACTCTCAAAAAATAAACCCCCTGGGGGTATGTCAAGGAAATGCGGTATATTAAAAGGTCAAAAAAATTTCATCAAGCAAGAAACTTTATAATAACCATCAGCTTCGGTTTCATCTTGTTCAAAAATCAGCATGAATGGTGTATTTTTTCATGGGATATATTTTTTATGATTTCAGTCAGTTTCTCTGATAATTTTACCCAGATTTTCTTGAATAAGCGCCCCCTAACCACAATAGTAAAGTTAGAGTAAACCAAACAGGTAATGATTTTACTAGTTTTGAAGAATTCTAGTAAAATCCAGAGTTGCGAAAGCGTATTTACGCTTACCCGAAATACCCGGGTAAATGGGTATTTATACTTACGCTTACGCTTACGCTTTCATAAAATACCCGTACGCTTTTTTACGCTTTCCCGGCCAAAATACCCGGGTACTAAAAGCGTAAAAAAGCTGTTCACACGGTTCAGTTTTACACTTTTGAAAAAGCATAAAACCACAAAAAAAGAGTGAACGAAACTGCGTACCAAAAAAATTACTGCGTGCGTGCAGTGATGCTGGAAATAGTGGCATATTTACAAATTGTATCGCAGTATGAATGTCTTGCTAATACTGTCTCGTTGAGCTAAATCGTGGCTTCAGATAGAAATTTTGGGCTGAAAATGGATTCCGACGACGATGTTGTCGCCGTCGACAGCAGTAACTCCAAGTTGAAAGATACAAAGATGACTTACCGTGTTTCTTCTAATAGAACGGCAGCCTCCAATAGAACGGCACCTCCCATAGAACGGCAGGCAAATAAAGTTGACAAAAAAATTGAACGGTGCTCTTCTATTAGAAGAAATACAGTAAGTGTCGCTACCGATGAATTGCCAAACAACATATGAGGGCAGACTACTACGTGGACATCCGAAAAATGCCGCTGAGAGCTTGATTTGGAAAGAATTCACTGAGAAAACATCTCTTAAAAAATTTGTACGCTTACGCTTTTATTTACGCTTTCCCAGGTATTTTAAAAATACCTTACGCTTTCAGTATCCATACTGAAAATTTGGAAAGTGTATTTACGCTTACGCTTACGCTTTCCAAAAATACCGGTATTTTAACAACTCTGGTAAAATCTGCAAACCTAGCTTTTTGAATGTGTGAAATACCACGCTCAAATGTCATCAGAACTTTGCAAAACATTCAAAAAAGTTACCTGTATCCACAATAGCTGGAATCCAATACATTGCAGTCTCAGCGATAAACCAACAGAATCCACGTTTGTAT
>CAXIWS010000276.1:0-11994 GCA_964036195.1 Sphaerolaimus hirsutus
GTATATCGCCTTATAGTCGAATGTTCGTTACTTCAGGTCAAGTTTGGCACGCAATAGTGATCAAACAAGGTTATAAAACGAGGTTGTTACTTTGGGAGTGAAGTTACACACTGTGGAGGTACATGGAAGCACATTACCTCAATATTATATACTACAGCAACATATGACGGCTTATTCACCCATGGTAGCATATATAAATGGATACTTTGATACTAAAAATACCACAAAACGAATGAAAACAACCACCAATGTCATCTTGTGTGTGAAATTGCGCGCTTGCACGCAAAAATTTTGCAAAATACCTAGTGCTTAGTACTAAAAATTTCGGTCGATGTTTTTTTAAAAAAAAAAAAACATTTCGGACGTCATGTTTAAAAAAAACAACGTTTTTTTTAAATAAAAAACGTTTTTAAAAAAACATCGGCCAACCCTAGTCTATCTACTTATCTGAAGTTGTTTAGTTGTTTCAACCTCGTGTGGGTGGAAAGCCGTCTAAGTAGGGCTCGAACTCGACTCGACTCGACTCGTGACTCGGGGGTAAAAATGGGTACCGACTCGACTCGACCGGAAAGATATGGCCCTGACTCGAGACTCGAGGTTTTTGCCGGACTCGACTCGAAATTTTGGCAAATTTCGAGTCAGGGTTCCCATTGAAAAATGTCCAAAAATACCAATTTTGACGTGAATTTTAAAACATATTTTTCAAAAATTTTGCGTGCAAGCGCGCATTTCCATACCACATGTAGGGTTGGGACGATATATCGTATCGAATATCGAATATCGGATATCGACTATTTTTTCATATCAAATATCGAATATCGATATCGAAAATTTTGAAAAAATATCGAATATCGACCATTTTTTCGATATTTTCGATATTCTATACTCCCTGGGCCTGACTTCAAATAAGCCAGGAATGGCACTATTAGAAGACGATTTCATAAGCAATTTTAACAAATTTTGCGCGCAAGCGCGCACTTTGTTCTCACATGACTGGTATTTTTGTTTCAGCACTTGCGGCAGCATTAAATCTTGTGCAAATGCTCTCTCAGATGTTAACATAAGAGTATATGTATGTTTAATAGCTACTTACACCATGGAAACATCAATGGCACCATGGCATGGCACCTATAAATGGGGCTGGCACCTTTTCCTTATACCACATCTGTCACATTTTTGAATCATTTTCTCATTTTGATCATTGTGTGCCATTTAAATTTGTATGATCTACTTTTCAGTAGAGATGATCAGTTGGGTTTGTGATCAAATGGAAATGCAATATGCCAAATGAGATATGCCCTGCTATACCAAAAGCAAAATATCGAAATATCGAAAATATCGAAATATCGATATCGAATATCGAGCATTTTTTAATATCGAATATCGAATATCGATATCGAGGGTCCATATCGTATCGATATCGAATATCGAGGTTCAGAAAAAAATATCAAATATCGAATATCGATATCGAAAAGTCATATCGTCCCAACCCTAACCACATGCATGATATATCATTTATTGGCCATGCATAAATATGTATTGAATGATGTTAAGACTCCGAAGAATTGCAAAAACACATTAACTAGTGAAGTTTATGGTGAAAAAGTTCGAAAATTAGTGATTTTGAGCCAAATTAGGGCAAAATTTTACAAAAATACCCACTTTTACGTTTTCCGGGGATAAAAGTAATTTACTCAAGTTTACTCATGAGTAAAAGTAAAAAATAAATACGTTACATTTTCTGTAGTCATCTGTGAGTAAAAAATAAATATTTTATGTTTATGTTTACTTTTGAAAAAGTTAAATACTTTTAACAACGCTGGTGAAAACATTGGTAGAGAAACCAGTATCAGAAATTTCTGCAAATGTCATACCAAGAAGTAACACATCTGACTCGACTCGAGACTCGAGATTTTTGCCTGACTTGACTCGACTTTTCACTGACTCACCCGACTCGACCGGAACATTTTTAGCGTTGCGACTCGAACTCGAGTTTGAAAAAAATCGAGTTTCGATCCCTACGTCTAAGGTGACAAATTTGTCAACTCTGAGCTCTTCTTTACTATCCTTTTTAACTTTTTAAGCAGCTAAATGCTTAATGTGTTTTAAAGTTCATTGGGATTTTAATTACTCCGATTTGGACAGAGATAGAGATATTACTACTGTGATATTTTGTCGCTGCGGATTGCTAAAAATTTGGGCTTAATTCCGGTTTGAGGTGGCAACCAATAATACACGCAGCCCATAAATAGAAACAGGAGCCTAGTAGGGGGAGGTTGGGAGTTACCCCCGCGAGGTTCCAAATCTACAATACCTCTGGATAGATATCTAATGTATAAGAATAAAGATTCATGTAAAAATAATTGTGTAAGTACGCATGATGTGTAAAATGTAAATATCGCTTTTTTTCGGGGAGTTTTGTAAATATTTCACTCAAACTGGAATTAAGCCCACATAAGCTTATTAAAAAATAGCTCAAATGAACAGTGCAATGCAAATGTATCGAGTCTGTTTTGGAAAATTGACAAAAATGCGTGTCAACTGACGTCATTCTCGCACCTTTTTAGGTCTTCGCAAAACATCAGAGTTGTCATGGTCGAGGTAAAAAATTGTACAGTTTTTGTCATTTTGACATTGGATTTCTACAAGGTCTGGGGCTGGCGCCACGCGAATGGACGTTTTTGCGGGTCCTTTTTTGACGTTTTTTGTGTTTATACGACGGCGACCGCATCATTTGTAGGATTTTGTTTATTCGTTGTCACATAGACTACGCGCCGATGATATCATGCAATACGTGGGCACACATGAATAAATCACTGACGCACATACGAGTCACGATTTTGAAAATATAACTCTTTGCGAAACCAACAGTAAACCACCATCCAAATCAAGCGAAATAATAAAAACGGGAAACGACGCAGGTGTCGATCCCGGTCCGCGGGGAGAGCGAGTAGCTGCCGGCGCGGTGAAGTTTGTGTCGATCGTCGATGTCGATCGCGATGACCTATCAGCCGTCCCTGTCTGTTTCATACACCGTTTTTATCGCCAATTCACCCGTCTGTGCCATCGAGCACCTATTTAAGCAGTGCTTTATGTGGTTGTGTATTTTCTCTCTGTGAGATTGACATTTGTCCGATTTTTGTATCCATTTTAGTATCTCGCATGAACCGGCATCCGGTTTCAATTTTGCACATCCACAATTACCAATTTCACATAAACTTTTCAATCTTTTTTTACTTGACGCATGATCGCATAAACCAAAAATGTGCGCCAGTGTCATCGGAATTTTCGTTTGCTGAGTACTGCAATGATTGCAGAACAGCATTTCATTGTTCAGGTATCTGATACAGTTGTACCGGGCCTGTAGCCACAAAAAGTACTTCCCCGATACCTGCTTTAAAATCAACGTGTCATCATTCAGATACCCATGTAGTAACTTTTGGCTCGAGTGCCCCAGAACCCTTTTTTTACATTCATCTACCCAATACCAGTTTGTTTTTCATTTTAAATTGAATTTCGTGCATTTGCGCGTTCGATTTATTGTTGCATTCAGTTTTTCGGCAATTTTCAGCACCCTTGCAAATATAGTGGTGCCCATCGTTTCAATAAGGCCCTTCGATTTAGGGAGATTGATCGACAAGTACTCATAGGCATCTTTTAGCAGCAAATTGCAACTCATAGCCAAATATCGATCATAGTTCAGAGTGTGTCGCATCAATCTTTCCGATGGTTTTACGCCGCCCAGATCAAGCAACAGCGCATCGTTGCATGTTGATTGGCCCAGATTGCTCGCCATTTTTACAGTCTGTAGGTAAATTCTGTTGATAAAATCCAGATGCTTTTTTCGGGTGCCAACTACATCTAGCCCATATAACACTGCACTTTCGGCGTAGGTTTTCCAAATATGGTTTGCATACCACAGCGGACAATGTGATTTTTTGCTGCACCAAATTATCATCCCCTGCAGGCGACGTGCCTTTTCTACAGCCTTGTCACGATGCAGTGCAAAAGTGTCTCTGCCACTCGTAAACCAAACACCCAAATATTTGATTTGATCGGTTTCGGTTATAAACATAGGGACATTTTTTTTTGCAAACCCCAGCCGCCATTTGCGAATTACATCCGCTTTTTTGCACCACTTGAGTACATAACTTTTTGTTGGGTGTATTTTGACATTCCAGTCCCAAGCCCATCTACTGAAAGTATCCATAAATTTTTGCAATTCATAATCGGTGTTTGCCGCCAGACAGATATCGTCTGCGAACATCAGTGCTGCAACTTTTTTCCCTTCCAATCTTGCACCACATTCTGTTTCCTCCAGGTGAAATCTCAAATCAGCCAAATATAAAATTAACCCTGTCGGTGACCAGCAGCAACCCTGCCGAAGTCCAATCAGGTAATTTTGAGTTCTGGTCACCACATCACCAAATTTCAGTTTGCATTTTTGGTTTTTGTAGGTGTTTGCAATAGACGTTATAAATTTGTGGCTATATCCATAGTGGCTCATTTTAGCCCATAATTTCCCTCTATCTACTCGATCAAAAGCCTTCACGGCATCCACAAAACATGTCACCAGCCTACCCTTCATTTTGTCTGCGTATTTTTTGCATGCCTGTAAAATTGTTACATTGTCGAGAGTTTGGCGCTTTCCGCGGAAACCGCCTTGAATATCGCCAAATCCCCCGCAATTTTCAAATGCCTCCAATGTGCGTTTATTCAAGATAGACAAATATACTTTCACGATGTTACATCCAATACCCAGGGTTTGATAGTTTTTTATATCCATAGTGCTCCCTTTTTTATGCAGGAACACCATTTCACAAATCCTGTATTCACTGTCAATTTTCGCTCTGTTCAGCCATGTGTTATATAACGTCACCAGGGCCAAAATCCTGCTGCTGTCCAGCGCTTTAAGCGTTTCATGTTGCATCACAGTGGTGCCCGCCGATTTCCCATTTTTTAAATTTTTTATGGCCGTGCGAACTTCCTCTTCTGTGATATTTTCGTCCATTTTTTGTCTATCTGCCTGTTTAATCAGATTGGCACCCCGCCACTTTCTGGCATCCTTTTTTGTTTCTCCCTCGTTTGGAGACATTACCAAATCCCATGCCTTTAAAATCTCCCGTTCAATCTCCATGTTCGATGTTATTATACCGTCGGCATTCTCCAGCGCAAATTTTTTAAACGCTGCTTTCTTATACCCATTTACATGTCTGTAGATCTTATTAACGCCCCAACTTGCTTTATTAGCCATTTTTTCTAAATATTCACTTTCTCTTTTCATTTCAACATGTTTTCTGTATTTATTTAGTTGCATTCTGCAAATCTGCAGATGCAGTAGGCTTTGACTATCTGTTGAGTTTTTTTTAAGGTGTCTGCGAGCCACATTCATTTTTTAAATTAAATTTGATTCAATTTTATCATAATTCACATTATTTTTGCCAGTTGCGCCCCCGCAACTTCTTTTTGCAAATTTGTGGACTGAATCGATTATTTTCGTGTGAGTCGAATTGGTAGCAATCGGACTACTTTCCATCGATAATTTCAAATCCACCATTTCCGACTGCAAGAATTTTTGCGGTTTATTTTGTGTTTCGATTTTGGGTTCATTCAACCCATTTTTTCCCGAGATCAAGAAATCCACCCAGATCGCGTTGTGATCACTGATTAGATTGCTCAATTCACCCAACTCATCAATTGTTCCCTTTACCAAATTCAAATCAGTGCCCGTGTAGCACACCAAATCAATGATCGATTGACAATTTTTTCTCGTAAATGTCCACAACCCCGTCATTTTTCTATTTGCAAGACTCACACCTGAATTTTTCAGCCATTTTCGAACTATTTTCCCATTTTCATTTGTGCGGCTTATATTCCCAGGTACCCCCCATCTGTCATTGCCAATATGTCCATTCAAATCACCCAAAACTATTGTAGAGATATTTTTTCTCTCTATTTTTTTTCAATAATTTCCATTATTGACAGCAAAATTTCCTCGTTCAGAAGCGCCATTGCTCTATTCTTTTTTACTTTTCCATTATTCTCCAGATACACAAGAATTATACTGACGTTAACACCACCTTGGCAGACTAGAATCTGTGACATGTGACTTTGCACAGCACTTTGTTCTGAACTGCCGACGAAGCGGCCCTGCAACGTTTTTTTGACATACAAGGTCAGGCCGCCAGCTGATATTTTATCACTTTTGAAGTTATTGAACGAGTCAAAACCATTCAATTCCGGAATATCCAGACCATTCATTGCTTGTGTTTCACACAGTGCTATCACATCGAGCCCATGTTTTTTTTCTACCCCACATTGCCCGAACTTTTTGATAAAAAATTTTCAGACCACCACCCATTTTGTGCTTTTGTACCGTTACCTTGCGAGTTACCAACCGTTGCACTCCCGCGCATGCCATACCAACCAGCGAAGTGTGTGCAGCCTCATTTATGTTACCGTTTTTGCCATCCATTGAATTTACCCCTGAAATAGTCAAAATCAACATCAAGCCAAACATTTTTATCACAGCATTTTCACATTTTCCAGTGAGAAAAACCATGCAAAGATATCCACATACATTTTTGGCACAAAATCGCACAAAGAAAACTCCAAAGTTCGAGCGCCGAGATAGCTGCGCAAAATATCTGTCAAAAACGTACTTTCCCGCCAGGCCAGCATATTTCAAACGCACAACAATAAATCGTAAAACGCCGATAAAATGTTTTCGATAAAAAAAATCAAAAAAATGATAAACTCTATTCAAATCACATCTGCTCCAATTTGCACATAAATTTCCCAATTCAGCACCAAATCTGAGGTATGTGGGGGTTTGTGTAACAGTGGAACCATTCCACCCTATCGATTTTTGATGTAACAGACCTCTTTTTTCAACACATGTGCCAAATCGCTTCACCAATTTCCACCCCCGTGTCCCCATGAATTTCCGGAACCATTGAGTGTTTCTTCCAAAAGTTCGGCGGTTGCCTCGGCTCTGGCCGTACGTGTTGCGACCGCCCCGCCAAGACTGTATATGGATTTCCCATATGCATTAAATTATTCAACCCAAAAACGAGGTCAATTTCCGATTTTATAAAAGTACTATTCGCAACCCACATATTTTCCATGTACGCCATGTGTTTCAGCACTTCTCTGCAACAAATCGAGTCAAAAACCATGCTTGGGTGCAATCCGTCATTTTTGGTACCGTAAAAGTAGCCCATCACTCTCGATGCATTCTATTTTCCCGAAATTTTACAGAAATTTTCACACAACCATTTTAGCGGTTCAATAACAATCACGCGATTTTCACACTCAAAATACTGTTTGGTGTACATTTCTAGATCCAGCATATAGTTGCACAAATCTCGCACATCAGCTGCATCTGTATTTTTTGTCAAGACACCATGCAATATCGGGTTTATCGGACTCAACAAAATTTGGGTATTGCGCATTTTGTTCGAATTCAGCCACCCAGTTAAGTTGACCAAAAGTTTTTGTAACGGCTTCAAAAAGCAATTTTCCCAAAAATTTTCTCGATTTCTGCCGTCGCGTTTTCCACCCTCAAAATTCTCACATGCCGCCGAGTCCAGGCAACATCTTATAAACACAGAGTCAAACGGGATGTCAATTTTGTAGCATTCCATTATTATTGTCAGAATGCACCCTAGTCTTTTCCCGTGAAAATTTTTTCCGAATCCCAGTAAATCAATTGACCAATTGCATTGTCTCGCAAAGCTGCAAGGTGATAAATTGCCAGAGTTTTTTTGTGTAACCAATATCAACTCAGTTTCCACAAAACCCACACAAAGTGCAACTGACCGGTTCATTTCGATAGGAATTCTCGAAGTTGAACTGTCACCCAGTAAAAGCACCAATTTTTTTTGGTAGAAAAGCCCCAATTGATTTTTGCGCCAAAGTGGCATCTCAACGTCAAAATTTTGATAAGCCATATTTTGGCGGTATGGCAAACTCGGCGCCCAGTTTTTCCCTTCAAAAATCCATCCAATCAAATCTCTCATTGGAATTTTGCAATTTTTATTATTATCAGTCAACACCATATATTTTTCCATTTCGACTGTTTCACCATTTGTTGCCCAACTCATAACTTTAGACAGTGCGCTGGTTGTTGATATTGGAAGGGCGCACAAAAGAATAGGCAATTTATCGTCCAAGTCCGGACCAACCTGAGTGCATTGGTTGTTTGACCAATTATCATTCCCATAATTATTATCATAATTTGATCTCACATTGTCATTGCCTTTCTGATTTTCCGTATTGTCGCCATACCCGCCCACATAAGTTGTGCGGATCGGAATGCCGCGAGGGTTTTGGGACTGCGATGTTATATTGAGATTGATATTTTTCACATTACAACAATGATCTACGCACCTGCCATCATTCAATTTGGCATCATTCCAACTAAACGTTTCTACCAAATTTTCCCATTGCGCAGGTATTTTGGTTACGACAATTAATGTTACCAGTTTGCCTGTTTTTAGCCATTCATATCGAAATTTTTAGTCGGAAAAAACACCAGTTTTAGTTGTGTATCCAAAAATGGTTTCTGCTTCCAAAAAACATAACTTTTCCAATATATGATTTCCAGTGACATTTACCGCTGTCATTGAATTCAAAGTTGTTTCACCCGACTTGTCACCAATCAAATCACCCCTGAACCCTTTTTGAACAACTTTACCTGTCTGGCTACACCTGAAAAATCACCAATCCGCGCATTTCGCATCAGTGTTTCGGAGCTCGTATTCACAGCGTTTGCGCCAGCAGGCTTCACATGAGTCTGAGATGAACACCACAAACAATCTCAACCTTATTCCCATATTATCATTTTTAATAAGATATTTTCCCACATCTTCCCAACATTCTGTTTTAAAATTACCCAACTCGATAGACCCTTTTTGACTGTAATGCAAGTCTCGCTTCACAAATACCCAAAACACAACCGAATCCCAGCACATCACCATGTTCAAAGTCCCGAAATGGTCCAGATAGCGTTTTTTATGCGACTCTAAGTGCGGATTGGCGGACCAGATGCCAGTCCCACTGTACATCTCAAATTCTTGATCGAACAGTTTTTTCTCTAGGGCATTTTCCACGTGCGTGCATTTCAAACCATATCTTAGGTCATCATACGCTTCCCCAAGTAGATTCAGATAGGGTTTTGACCAATTTTCACACTCGGCATCAGGGATCAAGACCTTTGTGAGGCAAAAAAACCATTTTTTTGTGCTCGTAAGAAGCGAGAATGTATTCAACACAACTTCAGAATTTTCCAACATATTAAAAACGCCATTGTTTGACCTCAGAGCCCGATCAAGATTTTTTGGCATCTTTCCAGATAATTGGATATCATTCACCCCCAAGCGAATTACCCAGCCTACCTCATTTTCGTATTTTTCAGCGTCGATCATCAGCGCAGTGCGAAAATCAGTCGGCCGGCGATTGCAAAATGGGAACACGCCGAGCCGAGATATTTTTTGTGCATTTGAGGCATGTTCAAATCATAGAGCCATAAATATTCACTCACATACATCAGAGCCGGTAGGATGCATTTAAAAGTTTCATTGCAATCCTCCAGTATCACTGTATACGGCCAAGTCAGGCTGAGCATATCCGAATATTCATACGCCGAAAAGTGGATCGGTTCCGGGCCTAAAACCGCAGGCAGGGCGGGCACATTGGCCCCTGCCGATTGGGCCACCATAGTCGTCACATTTTGGACAGATTTTTCACCCGTTTTTCATTTTCACAGACGTGCCACATTACAGTGCGCACCGTGTGTAAATCTGCCGCCCGAGAACCATCACCCTTTAACAGTTTCTCATCCAGTTTGTTCAGAAAATCGCTCGCATTTTGCGAGATGTTGAAGGAAGGTAGCGTGTCAGTATCAGATGAAGTACCGATTTTGTCATTCTCAACCCACTTTACATCCTATTTTTGTACCAGTTTTTTGTCAGAGAACTTTTTACCATTTTTCAGTAACCCCGGATCCCACTGAACACCAACCAGAATTTTCGACGACACATCCATATCTGCCATTTTCGATGCACCCGAGGTCGGGGTCGACCTGTTTGCCGTGAGCGAGGCTTTCTTGGCTGTCATTTCAGACTGCAAGAATACATTTAACATTATGCTAGTTAGCAGAAGCAGTAGATACCCATTACGGGTCGTAACGGCACCCATTCGTTTCAGTACGTCCACAGACAACATAAGACCGGCGGACACCAATTTTTTACCAGATTTCACCAGATTTTTGGAAGACATCAGACAACAAACCTCATCTATGGCTAGTTTTCTCTTCCGGTCCGCGCCATCTTCCATTTTGTCATCAGCGACTGTATTGTCGCTCACCGATTTCAGATCGCGTATGGGGGTCGAGTCACCCATCATAGAAGTTGAATCTTGGCTGGAGTCGGCACTCGAGCCACTTGAAGACCAAACCGTAGTAGTTTTAGATCGGAATGATGTATTCAAATCAATATTGTCTGAATTTTTGTGCCCAGACACCGATTGGGCAGTTTTGGACATGTGCCAATTTCAAATTTTTAGAGACTGAGTATGAAATGCGCAGATAAAACAAGAAACAAGAGCTGTAAAGTCGATAGAAAGTTAATAGTTGTCAAAAAGCGACAAAACTAAACCGAAAACCATCCACCACAACCACCTCACACCTCCTTCTCGTAGATATCAACTCTTGGTCAAGAAAAACCGGTTTTCGATTTTTCTTTTTTTACTTGTGAGTTATTTCCTTTTGGTACCATGTCATCTTTGCGATGCCTTCGGCGTAGGCTCATCCCACATCTAAACCCATCCCACATCTAAATCTACTTTGTCTCTCAAATAGACTATTTAATTTAAGGAATTTCATAAAAGTCATGATGACTAGTGAAGTTAAAGGCACCGGGAAAAATGGCACCGCACCGCACTGGCACCTCTCCCATGGCGTGAAAAGGGCACCTGGCACCCTGGGGCACCTGCCAAAAAATGGCACCGCACCGGCACCGGTGCCATTCTGAAAAAAATGCCACCGGCACTGGCTGGTCGCCGGTGCTAGCACCGAAAGCACCACACTGGGTCAAATCTTCTATAACAATTAGGCGATAAAAATGGTCAATGTACACAGCTTTAGTGCAATAAATGAGCTTTTGCTGTGCATAGGATAGATGTGGGGGTGTTTTTTGGGGAGGGGGTCCACCAGACCTTTGTGTTATCCCAGTGGAATAATCCCCAGTCCCGAGATCACGGGGCCTATAAAAAAGTGATCGCTTTACATGGCCAATCTGGCCAATTGAATTTGAAGTTCAATAACTCGGCCATATTTTGACCGATTTAAATAATTGAACACTTACAATGATCGGCGCAATCTGTAGATGCATTTTTAATGGGTGGGTTTAGTTTTTATATGTCGGATGCCTATTTTTACGATGTAAATGTTTGAACAATGTCATTTTAAAGCATCGCAAGCACGTTTTCACATGCATTACATTGCGTCACTTTTTAAGTGTACACATGCATGTTCTGAAAAGTGACATATTTTGAACCCTTGAAACCCTGCCGGTGCCTTTCCCAGTGCCCGTTTTTTGGCCCGTGGCAGCACCTTGGGCACCGGCCAAAAATTGGCACCGCACCAGCACCAGTGCTATTCTGAAAAAAATGGCACCAGCACCGACAGGGCACCTCTGAAAATCGAAAGGGCACCGCACCAGCACTGGTGCTGGTGCCCATTACCGGGGCACCGGTGCCTTTACATCACTAATGATGACACAATGTGATCAATCTAATATAACATGTTAGAGTGTTTGAAGGCAATTTGACACCACATGTCTTTAAACATGACAGTTGACAACTATTGAGTGCACTCAGTGTTATTGAGTACAACTTTGACCTACGAATTCACCGAGTCATCGAAAGTAGCTCTTAATGTAGCATTTTTTCATCATCAACATTTTTTGCATCCATTATCCACCAAATATGCAA
>CAXIWS010000277.1:0-11231 GCA_964036195.1 Sphaerolaimus hirsutus
TTTTAAAAAAAAACATGACGTCCGAAATGTTTTTTTTTAAAAAAAAACATCGGTCGAAATTTTTAGTACTAAGCACTAGGTATTTTGCAAAATTTTTGCGCGCAAGCGCGCAATTTCACACACAAATTGACATTGGTGGTTGTTTTCATTGGTTTTGTTGCATTTTTAGTATCAAAACATCCATTTCTATGTGCTACCATGGGTGAATAAGCCGACATATGTTGCTGTAATATATAATATTGAGGTAATGTGCTTCCATGTACCTCCACAGTGTGTAACTTCACTCCCAAAGTAACAACCTCCTTTTATAACCTTGTTTGATCACCATTCTGTGCCAAACTTTACCTGAAGTCACGAACATTCAACTATAAGGCGATATACGAACGATATGTTGACGAAAAATGGATATTTTTGACACAAATCACCACTTATAATGCTATCCCATGGCTCCACAGCCATTATATGGGCATATTTAACATCACAGAGTATTGCCAGTGTCTGATATACCTATATATGTTGACACTAGGTCATATCTGGGAGCTTTTAAAAAAAAACGTTTTTTTTTAAAAAAAAAACGTTTTTTTTTAAAAAAAAACATTGAGTTAAAAAAAAACGTTTTTTTTCCAACCCTATCCCCAACACCCCTCCCCTACTATACACTGGCCAGGCGGTTTTTGGCAACTCACCACAGTGTGGGGCACATCGCTAAAAGTTTGTTAAAACATTACGGTCCCACACAAGTCCAGCACCTAATTGCATTTAAAAAAAATGAACACTTTTGTGTTGTTTTAACACTTAAGCATTTGATAATGTGACATAAACCTAAAATATCTGCTAAAATATCTTATCCCACCCAAAACCACCCACCACATGAATCTTATCCCCCTGGGTGGCTGACAAAAAAATCACTTTTCACAACTTTATTATTAGACACTTAAACTGCTGGTTTACAATAATTTATAGGGGAGGGTTAAAGGTTTCAAATTGTGTAAACAACCTTACCTCACAAATGCCTTCATAAGAAAATTTGCTGGGGGTGAATTTCAAATTGTAAAAATGACTTCATTGCAGGAACAAAAATAGGCAAAATTTATGATTTTAAATTTACCCCCAGCAAATTTTCTTATGAAGGCATTTTGGAGGTAAGGTTGTTTACACAATTTGAAACCTTTAACCCTCCTCTATAAATCATTGTAAACCAGCAGTTCAAGTGTCTAATAAAAAAGTTGTGAAAAGTGATTTTTTTGTCACCCACTTGGGGGTTGGGGTTCATGTGGTGGGCAGTTTTAGGTTGGATAAGATATTTTTAGAGGATATTTCATGCTTATTCCACATTGTCAACCACATTAATGTTTTAACAACACAAAAGTGTCCATTTTTTGAAATTCATATGGATGCTGTACTTGTGTGGGACAGTAACATTTTATTCAATTTTGAACGTTGCACCCCACACTGTGGTGAGTTGTAGGGTGTCAAAAAAATTTTTTTACAGAAAACGGAAAGGTAAAAAATTTTCCTGCGGAAAGGCGGAAACGGAAAACGGAAACGGAAATTTGACACCCTAGTGAGTTGCCAAAAACCGCCTGGCCAGTGTATAGTGTAGGGGAGGGTTGTTGGGGACACATCCCCAAAATTTTAGATTTATACCCCTCCCACAGCTGGAGGTACGGCACCCGCAGTGTAAGAAATCAGTGGGGGCCGGACCTGTGTGGGACACTAAAAAAGCTGCAAAATTTTTTTGCACTCAGCGATCCACCCTGTAGGGGGTCGCCGCGACCCCTTCAATTCATGCGAAGTAGAGGGGGGTTGCACCAATATCTACCCCAAGTTTCAGCTTCTGGTGCGTTCTAGAACTGTAGATAGGACTTCAGAAGTAAAGTAAAAAATTGGGGGCCGGACTTGATCGGGAAGGTGTTTACATATCAAATTATCAATAGATATGTAGCAATTACGTAAATATTTACATGTTAAGACCTATCACATAAATGTGTGTACATGAATTGATCTTGTATAATTGAATATACCGACTTCCTACGAATTGACCCCTCGAGATACTCCAGGGGCCAGTTCCACTCCAGGGGCCAGTTCCGTAAGTGGTAAAGTAAAAGGAAAACTTTTGTCCTCACTATACTCTTATCTCTACTGCTTCCTTTTTTCTTTACTCTTCTATTTTCCACTTGTGTAACCAGCACCAGGGGGCAGTCCCAAAGTGTCAACTTTGTATCCAAATCTTATGGGTTTTTGTGTATCCAGATATTACAAAAACATAAGATTTGGATTCACAATTGACACTTTGGGACTGCCCCCTGGTGCTGCTTCCACAAGTGGAAAATTACAGAGCAAAGTAAATACCCTAACTCCTCGAATGAGACCCCAGGGGAGGTATTTTTCATCAGTTTTTGAGTTTTTGGAAGTTTTTGAGTGGGGGGGGGGGGTATTCAAGGGGGAGTTATTTTTAAACTTTTTTTTAAACTTGGACTTAATTCATTGTACGGATGCAGTATGTAAACTCCTGTAATTTGGGTATTTAACTGTCTAACGACAACTTTTCATCCAGAGGGGGGAGTTATTCATGTGCGGGGAAGTTATTCAAGCAGGGGGGGTGGGTATTTTTTTCCTCACCTCGCAAGCAGTGGGACTTATTCAAGGGGGAGTGATTCGAGGGGGAATTATTCGAGAGGGGGTCTTATTCGAGTATTTGTGGTAGTAGAGTAAGGAGTAAAGAGTGAAGATTAAAGTTCTCCTTTTTATTTTACCCCTTGCGTAACTGGCCCCAGGTCTGAGCGAGTTGAGGAAATAATAACCCATCCTCAAAATACCCCCATGAAATTGATTGTCAAGAAAATATTATTGACAAAACTGCAGTTTGTGATCCAATGAGTAGAGTTCAAATTCAACACTTCAAATCACAGACATATATCAGTAGGACAATGCTAATACCATCCATAAATTAAAACACTTGTACACAACTATGCATAATAGTTGAGGCTGTGCACTAGGGTTGGGAAATCCCTCTTGATCTCATGAAAAAAAATTATTCTCTTGTTTTATGTGTTTCTTTTTGCGTTTTCCACAAAAACTCATTTGAGTTTTCCAGAACGTGCAGGTTTATGTTTTGCATCTGTCATTTAAAACACATAGTGCTCATTGCGTTTCTGTGTTTCAAATGTGTTTCTGTCATCGTTGGCAACAACTGACTTACATCGAAGGCAGGTCCTACCCATGTTTGTGTGCCAGGGTATCTCATACTCCGTATTGTATTCTGGAAAAAGAAAAAAGTATTATCAATGTAAACTGTGTTCAAACCCAAGTCCGCTACTAGGGTTGGGGAACCGACCCGACCCGACCCGAACCCGAGACTGCACACTGTTTGGAGCCGAAACCCAATACCCGAACACGACTCTACTACCCGAACCCTATACATTGCCTCAATACCCGAACCCGCACTCAATACCCGAAAATACCCGGAAATTTTTTCCACAGTTCGATCTTTCAAGCAGTTTGAAAGCATTATGAATAGTGATGGAAAAAGCGCCAGGCTTTCGGCGCCAAGCGCCAAAAGCGCCATGGCGCTTTTCTGACCCCGGCGCCAAGCGCCAATGGCGCCAGAGCAAAATGGCGCCAAGCGCCAAAAGCGCCATGGCGCTTTTCTGAACCTCAGCGCCAAGCGCCAATGGCGCCAGAGGGCTATGGCGCCAAGCGCCAATAGCGCCAGCGCCAAAAAAATTGTTCTACAATTTGATGGTAGAAAAATGAGTGCATAACTGTGAGTGACGTACCGCTGAAGTCATAGTAGTCTATTGAACTTTTTTGCCCATTCAAACAACCACTAAATCGGGGCAAAATTTCTCAAATAATCGCTCTGGAGAGATACATATCTGGTCGATTTGGGGTGGGGGGTGGGGGGCTCGAGGGATAGTAGCCTAAAATTTAGCCTCAGGTTAGATAGATAGGTAGATAGCTGAGCGGCCCGGGAATAGATAGATAGCTGGAGCATTTGTAGGGGGTAACCCCCCTCTCCAACCCCCGCCAGACTGAACCCCTGATTTAGACTGCAAGAAAGAATTAGGAGCAAAGCACAATAGGGGATTTACTGCGATTTGAACACCTCTGCTTTTATTCAATGTATGCATCTATTTATATAAAGTCTACCCTAATAATCATCAATATTTATTCAGTTGCCTCAAAATTGATCAACTGCAGTGTTGATTTCACCGTATTATAACAATTTTTTTATTATCATGGTTGGCGCTTTTTTGGCGCCATTTAAAATGCCGGCGCCAGGCGCCAATAGCGCCACCAGAAAATGGCGCCAAGCGCCAAAAGCGCCATGGCGCTTTCTCAGACCCCAGCGCCAAGCGCCAATGGCGCCAGAGCGTTTTAGCGCCAAGCGCCAAAAGCGCCATGGCGCTTTTTGCTTTGGCGCTAGCACCAGGCGGCGCCAGCGCCATGGCGCTTTTCCATCACTAATTATGAATACAACTTCATGTTGTTTGGTGCAGTTGTAATTTAGACACTCCTCACTTGTTTGTTTCAATTAATTCAGATCTGATTTTATTATGTATGCATGTGTTCATTCACATTTGAAAAAAATTAATTCATTTGGTGACAATTCAGATAGCTGCCTTTCCCTTGGCCAAAATGGCTGATTCCATTTTTATGCACATGACTCCATTTTTATCCTTTGCAAGTGTGTTGCACTGGTTCAGTGTGTAGACACTCTGACTGGGTGCACTGCCAGCATAGGGGATTTTCAGGGAAGCATTTTGGGGGGTGGGGTCCGTCAAAGTTTGCATGGTTATAACTCTGCAACCACTTGATGAAATTTGTCAACAATTTAACATAATGATGTTTCAGGTCGGGCGGTATTGAAAATCGAATTCGACTTTCTACGACCCCCATTGACCCGAGTTAGGGTGGGTCTAAAAAAGGCACATTTTTCGATTTTTTTTTCGGGTGTCGCCTTGAACACGCAAACTTGAATGTCAATAACTCCATCATTTCACGGCTGATTTTGTTCATTTAACTTCTAAAATGAAAAAAATCATTGGAGATTCCATTTTGAGGTCATTTTGGTGATGTACAATTGCGTTCACATCGATTTGACCCAATTTCTGAATGCTAAATTTTGAGCAATTTTTTTTTCTGAACATGCTATCATATACTTTAAATGACGAGAACTCATATAAAACAAAAATGAGTTCAATATCTTTTTCCAATCAAAAGTTATAGTGTGTCAAACTTTCCCTATCATCCACATAAATAACCGCATGAGGAGCTATGCATGCAACTTCAAAACTTCATATCTCTACCATTTCTCAGCCGATTTTCACCAATGAACAATTAAAATGATCAGAAAAACAGGGAGATATCGTTTCTAGTCACACTCAATTTGTATGCATTTTCAAAATGATAATTTCATTGAACAGTTCACATTATTTTCTTGTATTGTAAATCTGATCAAAATGACATGGAGATATCATTTTTGTATGTGTATTATCTGTGCATTTTATAAGTTCTCAAGTAAACACCTTCCCGGTCACGTCCGGCACCCTATTTTTGATCGTAATTGTGACACCCTATCTCCAGTTCTACGGCGCGCCAGAAGCTGAAACTTAGGGGAGGTATTGGTGCGACCCCCCTCTACTTCTCATAAATTTGGGGGGTCGCCACAACCCCCCAAATTTATGAGAAGTAGATGGGGGTTGCGCCAATATCTCCCCCAAGTGTCAGCCTCTGGGGCACCCTAGAACTGGGGATAGGATGTAAGAAGTAAAATGAAAAAATGGGTGCCGGACGTGACCGGGAAGGTGTTTACAAGAAAACAATGAGAACTCTTATGAAATGAAATTATCATGAAATGCTTGAAATGAATGAATTTATCATAATGAAAGTGCATACAGATAAACTGATAATAAAAACGATATCCCCATGTATGATCAGAAATACATGGGGATATCGTTTTTATTAAGTATTTGTTGGTGAAAATCGGCTGAGAAATGGTGGAGATATGGAGTTTTGAAGTTGCATACCTTCTTCTTTATGCAGTTATAAATGTTATTACCTGCATACTTGTGCTCACCCAGTGCCAGGGTACACGCGTACTTGCGTACCAATATTTAGTAGCCAAATTCGCTCTCCTACACTAGCATATGAGAGTTGTGTATTTCCAGTAAAATAGACTCACAAAAGCATGCGCCTATACGTCCCAAAACAGCTGTGTGCAGAGACGTATTTATGAAATGCCGCCTAAAATAAACATCAGAATGTGTAAAGATACACCGGCTGCATGCTGCAGTGCACTCGCGGCATACTAGCAAACCTACTAGTGTTGTGAAAACACCAAAGAATGGTGTTAGCTGCACCTAATATTATGCAATTGCGCACGCGCCTAAAATATTGTGCAAATGAGTGACGCTGATGCTATAAGATGGAGCGCAATATAAACAATATAAAAATGCAGCTAAATATCATGGAGCTTGCCAAACACTATATAGAAAGGAATGCTAGCATTTACTTGGCATGGTTTACACCATTTGGCGCACTACAGTAAGCCAATTGGCTTGGTGCCAACAAGGTGGGCTTGTCTGGAAATTTGAAAATTCAAATTTGAGGCTCCAAATTTGAAAATGGCTGGCATTTTCACCTGTCAGTTGTCAAGGAAAAGCTTAGATAAGATCTAAGCAAAGATGATTGATGACACTGACTTCAAAGGGAAAAACCGCAACCCAAGAAATGATTGACAGCTATTTTCGCGCACTACAGTAATCTAGACTTGGCACCATGCCAAAAAGATGGCTTGTCTAGACATTTGAAGCAAAAACCTAGATAAGATCTAAAAATTGCTAAAAACTGAAGCAAAAAGACCAAGATACACAGCAGAAAATGGGTGTGTGATGTGTTGTGAAGCGTCATGAAGTGTCTTCACGCTGACACTTCCCGACGCTTCACAAAGCTTGTGCCGCTTCCCGGCACTTCACGAAATTTGCTGTGAAGGCACTTCACATCACAGACACATGTGTCACCATGCTGCACAATGTTTGTGAAGTGACTTCAGTGTGTCAACGTCGGGAAGCACGCTTCACGAAATTACACGCTTTGTGAAGCTAGGTGAAGTGAGTGGAAGACACTTCAATGAAAACTTTGTGAAGTGTGTGGAAGTGAGTGGAAGTGTCTTCACAGAGCGCGCTTCCACACACTTCACGAACCCATTTTTTGCTGTGATAACAATCTAGAGCTGTCAATCCTATTGCATCTAGAGCTGTCAATCATATTGCATAACTGACAGAATGTGCACACATGTTGCAGAAATGTTGAACATTTGATTGACAGGTAAGTGCAGGTGCCACTATGCAAGAATGCAAATAATCCCCCACAGAAAGCATTGGTGGGGAAGTAGCTTGTGAGCAAGCTATGGAATCATGACAGAAAGTGTACCCAGTTTTGAATTGATGCAAAACTCACCAATTAAAATGAAACTTTGGTTGTACACTAGGGTGTGTCTGTCTTACACACATGTCTAATGATTTTACTTGCATCAAGCATTTTATGAATATCACTTACCTGCCTATGTTAAACTCCGCCCACTCAGGTAACAAAACTGGAGCTGTCATGTCAAATGGAAAAGCAAAAATGGTTTTGGAGCTGCAACCTTTTTGCTTGGAAAAATCAGTCTGACTTCCAATGAGAATACCTCTGTGCTATTTTTTGGCTGTGTGCCAATTTCCATTTTCCTAGGTCACTGGACCTAAAAGGCCACTGGGCCGGTGTAGCTGCGGAGGGCTGCTTAGCCTATTCGCAGCCAGGAGCTTGAGAAAAGCTCTCACAATCTGCTTGCAGTGATAAGTGATCCCTGCAAATTGCATTTTACTTATTTATTTCACTTTTATCACATTTATTTGCCTATTTCGCTACTCATTTACCCTACTCACTGCTAATTGCGACCTAACCCTAATTTTTGGCGCAATTTATCCCCAGTTTTGCGACCTTACCATTTTTGATGCCTGAGTTAGGTAGACACCTAATTTCCATCACTAGTAGGGTTCAAACGATATATCGTATCGAATATCGAATATCGGATATCGACCATTTTTCAATATCGAATATCGAATATTGATATCGAAAATTTTGAAAAAATATCGAATATCGAATATCGATATCGAAAATTTAGAAAAAATATCAAATATCGATATCGAATATCGACCATTTTTTTGATATATCGAACCTGTATTGTGTCCCTAAAAAAAGTTATTATTTTCATTTTGAGATATTTGTGATTGATCTGATATAGTTATAGTATTTTATTTGATGAGTAAAAGTACAATATTGATGATGTAATTTTTGTTGGAGTGCTAAATTTGAAGCCTGAAAATGCTGATATGGTATTTTTTGCAACATGCATTAAGCACTTTGGTTATAAGTATGAACTGTAATATCTACCAATTGTTGTTTGCTTTATACACTTTGATTCATCATGTTTTTCTTCCATTTTCTACTTTTGACTGATGTAAACCTTTTTAAAATCACTTGTACCATTCACATTTCAGTAGAGATGATTAACCATGTGTGCAACCACATGGAAATACAATATGCCACTTGAAATTTGTCTTGCTATACCAAAAGCAAATAGCAATATCAAATATCGAAAATATCGAAATATCGAATATCGAATATCGACCATTTTTTAATATCGAATATCGAATATCGATATCGAGGTTCCATATCGTATCGATATCGAATATCGAGTTTCAGAAAAAAATATCGAATATCGAATATCGATATCGAAAAGTCATATCGTTTGAACCCTAATCACTAGTTCTATTTATTGTGAAAACATTCACTAGTAGGTAGTTCTATTTTCACAACTGCCTACCATTTATCATCTTTTACCCCATTTACCCCTAGTAAAATTATCTAAACTACCTATCAAAAGAATACAAATTTGCCTGCACTCATGTGCCTAGGACCAGTGACGAAAAATGTGGCAGTGACGCAGTGATTGTCACCGCCTGGTTTTGCGATGTCACCGTCACAAAACGACATGTCATCGCGGTGACAATCACTGCCAGATTCATTCATTGACAGTTCACTAAGCGATTTATTTAGAAACAGGTTCCATAGTGAATCGTTGTGTTAAACCAACGTTAATTAGCATTTGGCCCACAAATAAAAAAAGTTCACACGGTCATCCACGCACAGAGCGCCCACCTAATTTCAAATTTTTTCGAGACCTACCTGTATTAATGTTTGAGTACATATTTACATAACGTACATGTTGAGGGAGTGTGAAATCATTCGGTCTCTTTATGCCTTTGGGATATCGCTTTATACTTAGCTTGGATGTGCATTTCTGAGTAGTAAACTACCGACGTTTTCTTAAATAACTTCAAATTTTCATTTTTTCAAATATGATTTCCAAATTATTGCATTTAGTTTTTTATTCTGAATTTTTGGAATACTGTAGTTCCTCGAAATAGCTTCAGTTTCCAATAATCTTTGTGCTGTAACTCCCATTTAATGCATTAGATACAGTAATATATTGTCCACAAACACGTATATTTCACTGTCATTGGTGCATTTTACTATGTGTTGGTGCATTTTACTTCAATAAAATTTCATAAAATTTCGGGTGAAATGAAATAACCCTTTGATATAACCCCCCTAAAAATTTCCTGAGGTCATAAAAAACACCCATGGGGGTATTTCGAGGTATATGGTAGGTCAAAACTATATATAGTGGTGTCACCGCCTCTAAAATGCCTGTCACTCACTGTCACCACCAGAAATATGGGACATTTTTCATCTAGGCTTAAGACTAAATGTAACATTTAGAGACATTTGCATTTGCGGTACAGCCATTTCCATTTGTATTCAGTGCCTGTCCCTGTGAAATTAGAAGTCTGAAAGGGACCGCCCGACATTTTACAAAGTAAATAGTGTAGCCAGGTACACGGTGACTAGCATTGAAAAAATCTCTGGGAGATTTATATTTAAAAAATCTCAGAAAATCTCAGAAAATATAAGATTTTCTGAGATTTATATTTATTCCATGATTTTCCAGAGAGATTTAATTATATTTTCTTGTGTTTGAAAAAATCTCTCGAGAAAATCTCTCTAGATTTGCCCATTTTCAGCTTCAAATTCACTAGTTCATGTGCTTTTTGACCAATTTTCATATATTTTTCACTATGTATTTTCTTATATACCCATTTTTGGCTATTTTGCCCCTACTTGTGGTTTTTCCTCCCTATTTTCTGTTCTATGGCATGAAAGAGCCGACAAAAAAATTATCTGAAATACATTTTCCGTACTCAAGTACTTTCAAGAAGTATACATAAAAGAGAGTACTGGTACGTTTTCAGAGGGAATTTAGATGTATTTACTTAGTATACTTGTGTATGTATTTTTGAGTAAATGTAAATATGTTTTAACCCCTGAACCACACCGAACCCCTGTAGTCCCATGAAGACCCAGTGCTATAGTACGGGGCTGTACCTAAGCCCCGGGTCTACATTGGCACTGGATGTTGCTACTTGTGCAATGGGAAAACTTGTGCACTGGGTTCTAGCCATTTAAACAACTAAAGAGTTGACAGCATGCTTTGGAAATATAGTTACCAAATTTTTGTGAGAAAATTTACTGATAAATTCTGTGGGAATCATCACACGTGAAAGTAGTGTATTCTACTATGAGTAAAAATGTGCCTAAACAAAATTTTTGTTAATTATTTAGATACTTAATGCATGGTAGTACAAAGTGTGCCATGAGTAAACAATATGCTGTTATCATATGAAATTGTGAATGAAAAGGTTAAACAACACATAGTATGCTCAATATCTAATCTCAATGGTTCAAACACCTTGAAATATCTATTAAATAATACTTTAAGTTGAGAGATTTTCTGAGATTTTTTTGAACTGCAAGAGATTTTCTCAGAGATTTAATTATATTTTCTAAAATGACCCAAGAGATTTAATTATATTTTTTTCTTGAGAGATTTTCTGAGATAATATTTAATTATATTTTCTCAAAATCGGTCGTTTTTTTCAATGCTAACGGTGACCCATGTTTGTGCACTGGCATAAACAAACTGGAAAAACCGGCCCGAATTCCTCTGCTACCAAAACCCGATTATTTTTTAGAACCTTTCTCCTAAAAAACTTCTCTTAACACCACTAACATAAGATTCCCAGACATTTTCCCAGAACAATGTGGATAAGAGGGAAAAGTTT
>CAXIWS010000278.1:0-122041 GCA_964036195.1 Sphaerolaimus hirsutus
CTCGTTTAACCCCCCCCCCCCCCCCTTCGGGACCACTATGAAACAATCACCCCCCGGGGGGTATTTCGAGGAAATACGGTATATGTAAATATTTTGTTTAAATAAAGCGTTTGAAGTTATATGTAAATATTTTGTTTAAACAAAAATTGACCCATGTATTTAGATATTTCCAAATGTTAAGTCTATGTTCACATAATGTTACAGGAGTCATTACAATGCAACAGGATTTTCACAGTGCCCCTCCTACAAAAATTAAATACTCCTGTTCGAGTTCAACTCAGAATAACGAACATTAAATATTGACTTACGCAAACTCCTCGCAATGTTCCATTCCGCTTCCTGATATAATTGTTAAAGTACTGAACGTAAAGTTTTTTTTTTTAATGTAATCATGTATCAATGTGAAGTATTTTAAATCTGCATATCCCAAGCATGAAAAAAGCAGAGTAATTTTGTTGGCTAATTGTAGTGATGGAATGGCGCCATGGCGCCATTGGCGCTTGGCGCCATTTTCTGTGGCGCCATCTGGCGCCTGGCGCCATTATTTTGAATGGCGCCATGGCGCCCTTGGCGCTTGGCGCCAATTTGGCGCCCGGCGCCATTGTTTTGGATGGCGCCGGAAATGGCGCCAAGATGCCGGGATGAACGGTTATATTTTCCATATTCAATTGTCAAATTCACTTATTAATCTGCTGAATAATACCATTTTTGCTGTATTTAACACATTCACCTTTGTATTGCAGAGTTGCGAAAGTGTATTTACACTTACCCGAAATACCTGGGTAAATGGGTATTTATATTTACACTTACACTTACACTTTGATAAAATACCCATACACTTTTTTTACGCTTTCCTGAGCAAAATACCCGGGTACAGAAAGTGTATTTTTTTCTTTAAGATGGCCCTGTTTTATGCTTTTGAGAAAGCATAAAATAGCGTCATGTACAAAAAATAACTGCACAGTGCACACATGCAGTTATGCATTGAATGTACAAAATATGGCAAATGTACCAACTGGCCTTTGATCTCCAACCTTTGATCAGTACTCATGGTATTCAACAGTTTCATCATACTTTTGTAAAAAGGACAAGATCAATGGAAATTCACCAGCTAAACACAAAGTCAACTGGCTTTTGAATTGACATTTGCTGCATGTCCAATCTTGCATTGAAGCAGTGTGTGTCGCATTGCTTAATCAGTAAATATCAACACTGAAAAAGTGCCATTATTAGTGAACTTCATACCACTACAGTATTTGCTACAGTCTGAAATGTTTCATAAAAGGCAGTGAAATGTGAAATGATGTATAAAAATTACATTTTTCCTGGCGCTTTTCCGTCAATAGCTAATTGTAAAGGAAAATTTCACAATTTTTCCCCAGTATACAACAAATCAGCATTAAAAAATGTTTTATATACTGTATTTCAAAATCAAATCAGCATCTAAATCAAATACTTCTGGTGTAATGCTGTGATTACAGCTCGGGCATAAAATTGACTGGGCGTAAAATTGATTTTGGGTGTAAAATTAATTACAGATGAATGGATAAAGATACAACATTCTTATTTCAGTCAAAGAAAGCTTAGATGCAGACGTTTCTTGTGTCCAAAGCTCATGAGTTTATTTTAATCGTACTGGGAGTTATGAATTTTAGCACAATCTTGTCAATTATGCACTGTAAGTGGCATAAAATTAGGGCGTAAAATTAAAAAAATTTGCGCCAAAATTCATAACTTCTAGTGCAATTAAAATAAACTGATGAGCTTTGGACACAAGCAACATCTGCATGTGCGCTTTCTTTGACTGAAATTACAATGCCATATCTTTAGCCATTCACCTGAAATAAAATTTTATGCCCAAAAATGGGGGATGTTCATTGCGGAGATGTTCATCAGTACCCTCCCACTTGAAGTGGCACTTGTGTTCAGAGATTTGTGGGTTGTGGGATTATTGCTGAAGTTCATCAAAAGCATTTCGACTTTACCAATCATAGTTTTGCAACACATAGTAAGGTTCGTTGAAGATTTCATTTTTGATGATGAATTGGAAATTGAGTTGTGAAGCATCATTTTGAAAAGTGAAATATTTTGTAAAGCAATGTTTTGAAAAGTGAACAAATTTTTTTACATTTGCATATGATAATTGATACAAAAATTATACAAAAGTTGATCAGTCAGTTAAGTATCTATCGGTATTGAACAAAACATAAATAGTATTTATAGCACACTGTGATTAGCATTGCACCAGGGTGCTATAAATGGCACCTGAAAAGTATTTGAAAAGTTCTCCAATTTTGTAAAGCACTGGGGGTGCTTTGATTGGAGAAATACAGTAAAGTCAGCGGACATTTCATCCTACAAAATCGGAGAGTTAGAATTCGCTTGTGAATAGAGCGACAACGAAACTTGTGTCCCACGCGGACGCTAGAAATTGAAAAAGAAAATCATTTTACAAGAAAAATGGACGTTTCGCTGCGTCCGTGCGTGCCACGCCCTAGTTATCTACATTTTCAACGTTGCTCGTAAAGAATTTGACCGTTCAAACTACCGTTTTTGTTTTTATTTTATTTTTCATTCATTGGCTCCGTTCCAATGGAAGGGAACTTGGCAGCCGGCCAAAATTTCGAAATCCGCTATTAATATGAATAAAATAGGCTCACAATAGCTATACAACCATGTATATAAACAAAAATAGCAATTATGAAGGTGGAAATTGGCAAAGCGAAGCAAATTTTAACGATTTTTGGCTAACTATCAGTTTTCACTCTCATTTGTATAATACGCAACTGGTAACTGGGATAAGGGCCAAGTTTTCATACTAGACCCGATCTATTCCAATCGTTAAAATATTGCGTCACAATACCTAATGGGTCCCCGGAAACCTTCCCTCCATGGACATCTTACCTTCTGAAGGTATGATGTCCAGGCGGACATCATATCTCCAGGCGGACATCTTACCTTCTTGGGAGACGGTCATCATCACCTCGCAATATAAAATTGATACACGTTTGGGCATTAGAAGCACGGAGGCGCCTGTTCCGCCTGCCTGCCGCGTTGCGTGTGCCTATTTACGTCTGACTATGGTGTCCGTGTGTCCAGTTATGGGAGTTTCACCATATTTGATTTTCGCGGGGTCAATAATTGCTATAATTATAGCAATATTATTCACACAGTGTTCTAAATTAACACATGTTTTATGTGTATTTCTTCGGCTGAATAACAGCCCAAAAATTTCACATGCTCCCAAATTCACACTTTTTTTCACACACCGAAAACGGGAGCTGCAAGACTGGTGCAGTTTTTGGGCCACACTGCATGCCAAGGCCCCCAGCGGCACACTACATATTTTTTGACATTTGTGTTGTCATTGATCAGTAAGAATGGCAAACACTCTTGAAAAATGTATTTAAATGTTACTCTATAGGGTTTTTTGGGCAAAAATACAGGAAAAAATTCGAAAAGATGTTTTCATAGTTCTCTAAAAAATTGATTTTTAATTGTTTTTGAGTGGTGAAATAAAAAGTAATGCTGGCACAACAATCAGTTAATTGCTCAGCTCTGGTTTCTGCCAGCCGCGAACTCCACACGCGATAATAACATAATAACGCGTGGGGCGGCATGTGGCTTTGAAGCCGGAACTGTAGAATTGCCATTAGCCCCGCCAAAAATCCAAAAATGCCACAAAATTTACAATTTGAATCCACTGTGAATTCCCTTGTGCAAAATGCCCCCATGTACAGAACGCACCCATGTACAGAACGCACCCATGTACAGAAGTTCATCAAGAATATCATGAAGTTCAAATATCATGTCAAATGATTCTGTACGTGAGTGCATTCTGTACATGGGTGCGTTCTGTACATGGGTGCATTCTGTACATGGGTGCGTTCTGTACGTGGGTGCATTCTGTACATGGGTGCGTTCTGTACATGGGTGCGTTCTGTACATGGGTGCATTCTGTACATGGGGGCGTTTTGCACAAGGGAATTCACAGTGGATTCAAATTGTAAATTTTGTGGCATTTTTGGATTTTTGGCGGGGCCAATGGCGTGTGTGGAAAAATACGTCCGCCGCGTGAATTATGTAATGTGTTTCGCGAACTACTGTAAATGGCTATTCTAAACGATTCAATCTAGTAAATTCAAGTAAGTACCAATGTGTTTTTGACAGTTTCCAAAATTTCGGACAGAAGCATGCGGTCACTACCGGACCCTGGGTTTATTTAGGGTTTTTTCCGCGGCGAGATGTTCTCTGTGAGACTTCTCAGCCATTTACGTTTGCAATTTAGGGGTCCTAGCAGCACTGTATTTATCTGTACTAATTTATAAATGTAGCAAATGCAGAAATATTTGATGACACAGTAGCTGTCAACTGGTTGATGTAAATTGAGATTAAAATTTACAATTCAGATAGTAGTTCACGCACAGCAGAACGATATCCCAATTGCTGCAACTTTGAACATAAATATCATTGTGCAACGCGTGGACTACTATCTGAATTGACATCAATTAGTTGACAATCAAATTCCCCACTAAGACTGAAGAACTGCGGAACCATAAAGAACCCTTCAAACAATATCCCGCCATGAATAGACCGCGCTAATCCCATCACTAGATGGCGCCGCCAGGGCGCGCCATGTGATACACGCGACCACAAATTATCGATGCAATTCTGACATGCGGCTCGGGCTCATTTTTATTTACTTTGTGTGTGGGGGCCGAGTTTTTTGGTGCTCTGCGCGCCTGTTAAATGATGATGCGCGGGCATTTCCGGCGACCAATCAGCGCCCGTGTGAATAACTCAGGGTAACCGTATAATGTCCCAGATATATGCATTTTACTAGTGTTTATGCCGCGGACATTATACCTTCGTATGTCGAAAATGTTGAAGGTATGATGACCGCGGAGATATGATGTCCCCGCGGACATCATATCTTCCGAAGGTAAGATGTCCATGGAGGGAAGAATACCTGGAATCTACCT
Source organism: Sphaerolaimus hirsutus (assembly GCA_964036195.1). Classification (NCBI taxonomy): domain Eukaryota; kingdom Metazoa; phylum Nematoda; class Chromadorea; order Monhysterida; family Sphaerolaimidae; genus Sphaerolaimus; species Sphaerolaimus hirsutus. The sequence continues at coordinate 4,983 of CAXIWS010000278.1, forward strand.
AATGCCGTCATGCACTCTCCACTGGATTGACGCAAATGTTTGTAGGGCGATACGTCTGCCGACTTTAGTCAAATACTCCCAGAATTTATATGTTAAAGCGAGCATAGGTTAGCACTAAAAATATTTTTTTCAGAGGAAATAAACTTATGTACCGTACCTATTTGCTTAGTATTTACTTGACTACCTATACATATTTTTGGGTAAAAGTAAACAGGTATATTTTAACAACTGTGCCGTATATGGGCAGTCGACGCCATTGTAATGTGTGAAATTGTAGACTCCACTTCCGGCCGCCCCACGTCCATCGACACGATATTTAAATGCCTGTTGGTTAAATGATTTCGTCAAAAATGTCCTGAATTTTTCCTGTTAGATGAGTACAAAGGCACTAGAAGTAAATTCATATACGAACTCTCTGACTGGAGTTAATGTGGGTTTAAAGAGATAAAATTTGTCTATTCTCAACAGTATTTAGCATTGAAAATTTTTGTGTTTTTGAGAAAATACAAATACCGTATTTCCTCGAAATACCCCCGACCTGAAATGAGCACTATGAAATTATAACCACCCTCGAAATACCCCCCCCCCCACCCCCAAATGGAGTATAATGAGAACGTCAATGACAATGGCTGCTGTTTGTGATCCCCTGGCAATGCAGAACACACAATTTGTGTGTTACGTTAGAACAGGGTTTAAACCATATACATACCTACCGTATTTCTCCAATCAAAGCACCCCGGGTGCTTTACAAAATTGAAGCACTTTTCAGACTACTTTTCAAGTGCCGTTTATAGCACCCTGGTGCAATGCAAATCACGGGGTGCTATACTATGTTTGTTCGATACCGATAGATACTGATGGTTATGAATGAATAATACTGACTGATCAACTTTTATGTACCTAATTTATATATCGATTATTATATTCAAATGTAACATTCCCACGACCATTCCCACTTCAAGTTGCTCTGGTGAATTACACCAGAAGCATTTGATGTGGCCGCAGCATGCAATTAAATAGCCAAAAGTGTGCAAAAGAACGCCACGCACTCGCCATGCAAACAAATTCTTATGTAACAGATGCTATTGTGATCTTTTCTCATATCTTTTCCTAATCTTTACCTAATTATCTAATATTTTTTACGCTAAGAGATGATTGTCAAGTTTTTTTTTCGGATGAGAAGTAAAGCACCCGGGTGCTTTACACAAAACATTTTACACAGCATAGCACCCCGGGAGCTTTGAACGGGGGGGTGCTTTGATCGGAGAAATACGGTACTCACCCTAAATCCTCGAATAAGACCCCAGGGGAGTTCTAATAGAAGAGCGCCGTTCCATTTATTTTGTCACATTTTTACCTACCATTCTCTTGGAGGCTGTCACTAGTGATGGCAAAGGCACCGGAAAAAATGGCATCACACCGCACCGGCACCGGTGCCAGAGCGTAAAAATGTGGGTGCAAAATGTCAAAGTGGGTTCCGTGACAATTCATTAGTGGCAATATATGCTGTGTCAAATTGACCTGTGTCAAAATGTCCTGATGCCACCGGCACCGGTGCCAGAGCGTAAAAATGTCTTAGAGGCACACCTCTAGTCTTAGTGAACTCTAGCTGCAAAATAATACCTGCAGGCTGCATGTGCATATATTACACATTAAATACATAAAAAAATTTTTGTAAATGTGATATGTTGTGAAATGTTTTCTACCCATAAAGTGGGGGGGGGGGGTGATTCGAGGGGGAGTTATTCGAGGGGGGAGCTTTTCCAGAGGACTTTATAGAGGATTTACGGTAGTTGTGTTTTGGCACTCTTGAAGTAAATGGACAAATTTCATGTAAAATATTCATAAAAATAAAATATTTTATTACTGATATTTTGATACTTTTGCTTTATATTTGACTGTAGTGACCGCGGAGTCAACAAAATCGTCTTTTTTGACCGCCAATCACACAGCGATTTTCCTGCCGCAACAAAAAGGACCAAACTGCCGGAAAATAAGCAGAAAGAGCATTCCTTGCTTCTGTCAAACGGGTCAGAGTACTAATGATCGCAAGTCGTCCGTAGGTCCCCACGAATGCTTTACAACACCTTTGTGCATTGCATTGGCTAGTTCTGCAATAATACATATAAAAATGACACTTGAATAGGGAACCTGGATTTGGGACTAGGACTTTGAATGTCGGGAGTAGTGATGGAATGGCGCCATGGCGCTGGCGCCATTTAAGGGCGCCAAAGGGCGCCTCTCCATGGCGCCATTGGCGCCCTTTTTCTGTGGCGCCCTTGTCGCAAGGCGCCCACTTTGTGAAAGGCGCCACCGCGCACTTGGCGCTTGGCGCCCTGCTTTAAAAGGGCGCCAAAATGGCGCCAGCAGGGTTTAAAGGTGAGCGCTGCGAAAATGAGTAAAAAAACCCTGGTCCGTGATAATCGAAATTCGCTGGAAAGATGCACGTGATGACAGTGGATTGAAATCGTTCGTCCAATGGTTTCCCAGACACTTCTGCTGGATCAATAGCTGAGAATGATGGGCCGTGGAACCTACAAACTTGTCAATCAACAGATTCAAATCGCTTTAATTCCGTTTTCGTCCACTTCGAAAACATCCATTTGAAAAATCGATTTGAGGTGAATGCATTGTTTGGTCAACCGACCATTTTCATTGCGTTTGATAATTGAAATTCACGTGTGAGTATGATTTTATGCAAATATTTTGTTGCTAGCTTGTTTTTGTTGATTACATCATAGAGAACATTAATAAAGAAGTGAGTGTGTGCAGCAATACAATGTTGGTGAACCATATTTAGCACTATCAGGGTATCATACACACTTATTTATCCTGGCGCCCTAATTCTCAAATAACGCCATGGCGCCCTTGGCGCATGACGCCCTCTTTCCGTGGCGCCTTTGGCGCCTGGCGCCCGTTTTCTGTGGCGCTGTTGGCGCTTGGCTCCCAGGGGGCAGTCCCAAGCCCTGTAAAGTGTAAAGTAAAGTGTCAAATGTAAAGTCAAATGCAAAGTCAAATGTCAAATGTAAAGTAAAGTGTCAAATGTAAAGTTAAATGCAAAGTCAAATGTCAAATGTAAAGTAAAGTGTCAAATGTAAAGTCAAATGCAAAGTCAAGTGTCAAATGTAAAGTCAAATGTCATGTCAAATGTAAAATAAAGTGTCAAATGTAAAGTAAAGTGTCAATTGTCATGAAAAATATAAAATGTTCACAAAAAAATAAAAATATTTAATGGAAAGTCATGAAATCTAACTGAAATGGACTCCGACATGTATTGTGTTGTATGTATCTTGAATCCGCAACACCAATTATTGGCATATTGGCAGATCTTAAATGTGAGATATGTTCGGTACAAGTATTCAGATCGACTGCTTAAATTAAACAGAGATACAAGTTGGCAGTCGGCCAAAAATTTCGTAATCACATAAATAAAAATAAAGAAGGCTAAAGATAGGTATACAACTGGTTCGGTGTACTATTTCACATCTTTTACCATGTATTTAAACAAAAATAGCGGTTATGAAGGAGAAAATTTGCAAAATAGAGTAAATTTTAGCAATTTTGAGCGGAAATTATGGAAAACTCGCTTAAAGTACAATGTTCAACCGGTAACTTGGACATGGGCCAACTTGTCATACATAACCCGATACAAATAAAAACAAATCTGACCGGATCATGTATGCGAAGTTGGCCCATGTCCAAGTTGCCAGTTACGTACTGTACGAACGAGAGTGAAAGCTGTCGAAATGAGAGTTTTTGCTAAAAAGCACCAAAATAAGCTCCATTTTGACCATCTTAATCATCTAGGTAGATAAATGTTTGAAATCTTCTTTTATCTATAGATATTACGAAATTTTTGGCTCTCTGCCAACTTCACATAAGGGGTAACTATCTCTGAAAAATCGTCGTATTTCCAAATCGTTGGTTTGTTGCCAAATGAGCAAGGATCAACGCCCAACGTCGTTAAAAAATATATGTAAAGGGGGATTCAATTGTACATCCCAAATTGATTCTTGCTCATTTGGGAATGAAGTGACATAAAAATACTTTTGTATTTTATATTTGACGTTGTGGTTTCACGATACGTCCGACACGGATATCGTCACTTTCCTTGTAATATTTTCTTTTTTCGTGAATATTTATTGTTTGTCATTACATTTGACACTTCATTTGACACTTTACTTTACATTTGACACTTTACTTTACATTTGACATTTGACTTGACACTTGACTTTACATTTGACACTTTACTTTACATTTGACATTTGACTTGACACTTGACTTTACATTTGGCATTTGACTTGACACTTTACTTTACATTTGACACTTTACTTTACACTTTACAGGGCTTGGGTGGGATTGGCACCAGTTTCCGAATGGCGCCATGGCGCCATTGACGCCTGTCGTCTTTTTTTCTGGCGCTTTTCCATCACTAGTCGGGAGTCGGGGGAACCACATTTTTTAAAATACTGGTATTTTTGGAAGGCCTAAACGCTAACGTGAATACCTTTTCTGATCATTGAGTATTTTTACTAAAGCATAATGTTTTCTTAAAAGACCAAGGATGTAAAACTAATTCATGTGCTCTTAGCATCGAGAATTGGAAAATACCATTATCGAGACCGGAAATCCGGCATTTGGACACTCGAACGCTAAACTTTAATCAAGTTGCGAACAGCCTAATTTAACCAGAGTTGTTAAAAGTAAACATAAATGTAAAGTATTTTTCACAGGGGTGGGCATTTTCAGCACAGGTGTTAAAGTGCATTTTATGTACATTTACTCGAGAAATACGCGTACGCGAGTACGCAGTAAATACATTTACATATACTTAAAAAACGTAATGTACTCACTTTTACGCGTACATTTGAAAAGTACACGTGTACAGAGAAAATGTATTTTTGTTGTTAAAATCCCATTTTTCTGTTGCTAAAATAAGAAAATTTTGAAGAAATCACATCATTTTTCAAAAAAAAACTAAATAATCACTAAAAAACGACATCTATTATGCCTTCCAGTGTAAAACTCACTCTCTAGTGTAAAACTCACTATAAAAAACAGAACCTTTTACATTTTCTGGGGGAAAGTACTCGCTTTTACATTTTCCTGGGAAAAAAGTATTTTACTCACATTTACGCATGAGTATGAGTAAAAAAAAGTATTTTACATTTTCTATACTTTTTGGTGAGTAAAAAATGAATACTTACATTGACATATACTTTTGAAATAAGTTCAGAATTTCTAACAACTCTCAGTTGATTTTCAGTTACTGCTGGAAAAACGTGATAGCTTGAACTACGGTTGAGCTATCACAGTGAATTTTAACACAATAGAGAAGACTCCATTGGACACCCATTCTGAAGTTTGCAACCCAAACAGCCACATTTTGGGTGAGTTGTGGAACACACAGTTTTTAGTGTAATTTTGTAACTTGACCCCCCTTATCTCGGGACTGGGGGACTTTTCAAGAAAAAACCGAATTTGGTCATAGCCCCGACCCAAACCCCAACATACTCAAAGGGCATCAAAATCGGCCGATGTACGACAGAATGGGATGACACTAGTGATGGAAAAGTGCCAGAAAAAAGGGCACCAGGCGCCAATGGTGCCATGGCGCCATTGAGAAAGTGGCGCCAAGCGCCAAGGCCGCCACAGCAAAAAAGCGCCATGGCGCCATTCAGAAAGTGGGCGCCAGGCGCCAGGGGCGCCACGGAAAGGGGGCGCCAAGCGCCAAGGGCGAATTAGCGCCATTCGAAAAATAGGGCGCCAGGCGCCAAGTAATTAAGTGCGTACCATACCCTGTGTGCACTAAAAATGTTTCTCTGGTGCTGCAACAAATGCACACAGTCAATACTTTATTCACTTCTCCAGGATGTCATTGACAAAAACGAGACGAGCAACTATTTTTTTTTGCATAAATACCGTACTACATATAACACTATGAAATTGTTATTTGATAAGAAAATGTACCCATTCACTTGAAATAGATTTTTCCAATTGGAGTGTGCTGTGGAATTATTATTTTGGCACCGTCGCCATGCGACACGTTCCTCAGGTTGTTATATTAACTTCATTTACTGAAGTGCAAAAGAGAACAGGCAAAAGAACTGAACTGGTTAATGCACACAAACAGCCATTTATAAAGGATAGGCTGAAACATAAAGTTTAGGGGTTCAGAAGTGAACCCAACACCTACTGAACTGCAGCATAAATACATGTAAATGATTCAATGTAGTGGAACTACAACAGTCCCCCCCCAAGTTCACCCTACTGGGGGAACTGACAGCAGACAGAGGCTAAAAATAAATGGAACCAATAAAAAACAAATTCACAAAAATATTCAAAATTTTACAAAATCACATTCAAATCAAATCATCCACATTTGTCAAATCATCCTGTGTTCTCTTGCATCTGCCATCACTTTACATCCTTTGACAGGGATAAGTGTTGCCCAGGGTGTGGAATGGTCCAGTGCTGTGCCACATTTTCTTATTCCAGAAGATCCGTGAGGGGTGCTTTCTGGCTGCTGGTTGGGTGGGACTGGTAATGACTGTGTAGTCTTTCCTGGGGATCCTGGTGGCTGCCATCCAGTTGCCCAAATATGCATGGTCTGAGTGCACAATTGATGGCTGCTTCACATCTTGCATGTGCTGCACACTGCTAGACTTGTGTGGGGGGTCAGTCGATGGGAGCGGGGCTTGCAGGGAAGGGCATTCTGATGCTGGCCAATGGTGTATCTCCTGAACCTGGTGGACACAGCACCCAAAGTCAGTGGATGGGATCGGGGCATCCATGTTGCTGCAAACATCCTTCAGAGCCAGTGTCTCTTCAGGATTTTCCAGTGTCTCTTTATATTCTTGTGCCAGTCTTTCCAGCTCATGGTGGGTGGTGCGCACTATCTGTAGTGGTCCCCAAATTGCTGCTCCTCCAATCAAGAGTGGGTGTCCTGCTGGGAGGAATTCAATCATTTTCACAATTGCTGGCAGGGTGTCGCTGTGCCACTGGCCATCTGGTGTTTGATGTCTGACTTTCATATTGTAGATCCGTAAGCAGTCCTGCTTAATTATGTGTCCTGCGGTGCAGATATGGCCATTTGTGAATGGGTGGAATTTCTTTCTTTGGGTCAACTTTGGCCTCCTTCCAGATCTTTTCCAGTGCTGAATCTTCAACAAATAAGCCGATACTGCATCCTGTATCAATGCGCCCAGTGATTGGACATCCCATAAACATGATTGTGGCAATTGGATTGGGGTTTACTTTGGGAATTTGGTTGGTGCTTTCTCTGGCACTTGCCACTATTGGCATCCAATCTGCAAGATCTGGCTCATCCTCTGTACAGTTTCCCCATGACTCATTGTCTTCTTCATATTCTTCTTTTGTGCACCAGCTGGTGGCATGCTCCTTCTTGAATGGAAGACCAAGCTCTTCACACTTTTTCAGCATATGTTTCTTGGCATCATCCTCTGTTTTGCCTTGTCTCATTAGGGACTTTTTGGCCCTCTCAGCCTTGTCTGCCTGGTACTCCAGAGACTTATTGTTGATGTAGCATTTGTTGGGGTCATGGGGCATGGGCGATGGATGCATGTAGAATGTGCACCATGGTCCTTTGTGGGATTTGAGGTCAAAAGCTGCCCTGACACCACCAGTTTTGGCATTCTGTGGACTCTGCACTTTTGATTCTACCTGCCCGTTGTTTCCGTATCTTGGACGGTTCCGCCAATCTGCCTGATTTTCCCTGCGCTGTTTCTCGACTTGTTCAACATTCAGCCGTGCTGCATCCATCATCGTGATGGCCGTGTCGAGGGTGCAGCTTTCCTCATGCCAGCGCTGCTGCCACATGTACCAGCAGGAGGCTGGGACTGCCAGTTTTGGGACTTCCGCAAACAATTTCTTGCCAATCATGCTTTCTCAATCAAGGTCTGACATGGTTTCACTGACGTGGTAGAAATTCGCAGCCAAATGGGTGTGAAGTGCCGATACAGATTCCCCGGGAATGGTTTTTAAATTGTACCAATCTGTGGCTGAGTGGAGTTGGTGCTCGAGCCGGTATATGCCGGTTAACTTGTCGACCACGTACAGAACATCGTGCCTTCTACTGGTGCGGATCGCCTGGTACCGCTCACTGGCCTCGCCCGTTAAGCACTGCATGAACACATTGTTCCAAAAGAACTGCTGCTGGCAGTCGGGGATGCTCATTGCTTGCTGGGTTACCATGTGCAGCCAGAATTTGAATGGGCCAGTTTTGCTGTCTTTGTTGCCATCAAACTTCATTTGCTTGCGGGCTGCTGCTGGCACGTGTGCGACTCCCATCTTGTCTTTAGGTGGGGGAATTTCACCTAAGGGCTGCAGGCCGTCCTCAGGGCGTAACACAAAGTTTTCAATGTATTCGATCAGTCTTTGCAGCAGAGTTCCTTCTGAGATCATTTGCAATCGATCCTCAGTTGTCCATTTCCATGGATCATCGCTGTGCTTCTGTTGTTGAGGCGGGGGTGTGAGGAGCTTGCTGTCATGCTGTTGGCAACCATCTGGGTTAGTTGGTTAATTTGCTGCTGCTGGCTGTTAAACATCTGTTGCTGTCTGTCAAATTGTTGCTGGAACATGGCAGCCATTGCAGCCAGGTCCGACGTCTGCGCTTTCAAGTCGGCAAATGGGGTGGGGGACACTGCAGGGGAGGTAGCATCCTGTGGCTGAATTCTTGGCTGAATCAGTGGGCCATAGGCTAGGGGTTCCTCATCACTATCATTGGTGGCATCCTGCCATTCTGGGTCCTCCAAAGTGATTTTGTCCTCTGAAACAGATTGGAAATACTTCTCCAACAGGCGGAGAAGCCGGCGGGCCAGTTTCTCTGTGCCATCTTTGCTGGCTATCGTGCCTTTTGGCCACCCTGGTTTCCGCCATTTGTTGATCGATTCGATTGCATTGACTATCGCTGCCCTGTTGTGGGTGGCGTTCCAATCACTGGCTTTCTGGCTGAGCTCCCGTTCCGTGTATGTCACGGGGTGCTGAAAGCCACTTGTGTCAGTTGCAGTTGAGCCAGTTTTGTCTTGTCCTGACAATTTCGTGATGTGGGGTCGCTCTTGTGGCGCGTTTGCACTTGTTGCTTCTGGACAGGTGCGTGGGCTGCAGGCTGCTGTTGTTCAGCAGTGCTGCCAGTTTGGTTTGGGGGTGCCGCCAGTGTCAATATGGGACAGTCAGGGGCGGGTGGGTTCAGGCTCAATGTGTTTCAAGCCTGTACGATCACCATGTTGCACCCAAGGGGCTCAGAGCAATGGCAGTCTGTACCTGGGGTGCTATTTGACTTCATGAGCCTCAGCAATGTGGAGCTGAGGTCACTTGGTGCCGACAAAGGCGAGGAGTGGAGGCGTTTGGAGTGCGCTGTGGAATTATTATTTTGGCACTGTTGCCATGCGACACGTTCCTCAGGTTGTTATATTAACTTCATTTACTGAAGTGCAAAAGAGAACAGGCAAAAGAACTGAACTGGTTTATGCACACAAACAGCCATTTATAAAGGATAGGCTGAAACATAAAGTTTAGGGGTTCAGAAGTAAACCCAACACCTACTGAACTGCAGAATAAATACATGTAAATGATTCAATGTAGTGGAACTACAACACCATGCATTTACAAGTTTGCATGTATTTATGGACCAAATGTATAAATTTAATGGTCCATCATTCTCAGCTTCTTAGACATCAGACGCGTCCGATGAACCGTCAAACAAAATATTTTCATCCACTCACGGTCCGCTTGTCCATTTTGTTGCAAATTTCGATTATTCACGAACACGCTGTTTTGTTTTTTCATTCACGCAGCACTCACCTTGAAACCCTGCTGGCGCTATTTTGGCGCCATTTCAGGGCAGGGCACCAGGCGCCAAGGGCACCACGGAAAAAGGCCACTTTCCCTACCCGTCGCAACTTTGATCATTGACGCTGCGATTTTCACAGCTACTTCAATTTGTTTGAATAGTTTTTGCTTGTCTTGCACCCCATTAATTTTTTGGAATGACGTTTCCTGTACTCGCGTACTTCCAAAAAGTACGCAAGTGAGTACCGGTATTTTTTCAGGAGGAAATGTAAACGTATTTACGCAGTACTCAAGTATACGTAAAAGTCGAGTAAATGTAAATACGTTTTAACAACTATGGATTTATCCTATGGGTGACGCGACGCTAAGTCACAAAATTACACTAAAATCTGTGTGTTCCACAACTCACCCAAAATGTGGCTGTTTGGGTTGCAAACTTCAGAATAGGTGTCCTATGGAGTCTACTCTATTGTGTTAAAATTTTACTGTGATAGCTCAACCATAGCTCAAGCTACCGCGTTTCTCCAGCGGTAACTGAAAATGCCCACCCCTGTATTTACTCACCTGTGAGCAGGGTTGGTTTTATAAAAATTCATTTTAGTAAAATTGTATAAAAATTTTATAAAATTTTTTTATTTTATTTTAATTTTATTCTTGTTTTAATTTTTACAAATTTTACAAAAATGTACAAAAAATCAGAATCATGCATGCAAGGCCAGAAAAATGTTATAATTAGACTTATACATGATGTATTGTATTTTGCTGCAGTATGTATTGTTAGCTGCAAGTGTAAAGTTACAATTATTGATAATAATGGTTTGCATTTTCAGTAGAAGGACTAGTGTTGTGTGCTGGGCACATTTGTAAAATGTAATGCAATTTGTCAATTGTCATGACAAATGTAAAGTAAAGTGTCAATTGTCATGCAAAATGTCAAGTGTCATGTCAAATTTCAAGCAAAGTGGCAATTGTCATGACAAATGTCATGCAAAGTGTAAATTGTGTATCCAAATCTTGTGTTTTTGTTTCCATAGTAAACACCTTCCCGGACAAGTTCACCACCCATTTTTTAATTTCACTTTGGTTGTAATAATTCCGTCTATGGGGGTGTTATAAAGCTGAAACTTTGAATATTTAAAGTTGTAACACCCCTCTACTCTGTTTCAATGGGGGGAGGTGGGGCGACTCACTACAGGGTGGGTTGCCCTATATGCAACAAATTTCCGTGGCTTTTTTGGTGTCCCAAACAAGTTCACCACCCACTTGATTAGGTACACCTCGAGGGTCGTATCTCCAGCTGTGAGGCTGGTATAAAGCTGAAATTTGGGGGATGTCTTGCCAACAACTTCTACTTACAATACAACATTGGGGCTGCTTGCCAGCGACCCACTACAGTGTGCGTTGCTGCATGTACAGTTCTTCATTTTTTTTAAACAACCCAAGTGTCCCAAACAAGTGTACCACCCAACTGCATTATAAAAAATGTTGTGAGAACATACCTGCTTTAAAATTGAGTCAGATTTGAACCCTATTTCTGCTCAAAAAAAAGTTTTCCATAGGGCACCCACCCCATCCCATAAACAGCATACCGAAAATTCCACTTTAAACCAATTTTTTGTTTCACACTTAAAAAGTTGGTTTACAAAGTTCACTAGGGAAAGGTCCAAGGTTCAAAGTTGCGTAAACAACATGACCTCTAAAATGCCTTCATAAGGAAATTTATTTGGGGTGAATCTTATGATGTCAGAAACACATCATCACGGGAACAAAATTTGACAAAATTTTCACTTTTTCATTCACCCCAAATAAATTTCCTTATACAGGCATTTTAGAGGTTTTGTTGTTTACATAACTTTGAACCTTGGACCCTCCCCTAGTGAACTTTGTAAACCAACTTTTAAAGTGTGAAAGAAAAAATTGGTTTAAAGTGAAATTTTCAGTCTGCTGTTTATGGGATGGGGTGTGTGCCCTACAGAAAAAAAATTTTTTGAGCAGAACTAGGGTTCAAATCTGATTCAATTTTATATCAGGTATGTTCTCACAACATTTTTTTATAATGCAGTTCGGTGGCGAACTTGTTTGGGAGACTTGGGTTGTTTAAAAAAATGAAAAACTTTTTATGCGGCGACCCATGCTGTAGTGGGTCATCAGCGGCCACCCACTGGTGTATTGTGAGAGGAGGTTGTTTGCAATACATCCCCAACATTTCAGCCTTATATCGCCCTCACAGCTGGAGATATGGCCCTCGTAATGTAGCTAATCAAGTGGGCGGTGAACTTGTTTGGGACACCGAAAAAGCCACAAAAAATGTTTGCATATAGGGCGACCCTCCTTAAAGTGAGTCGCCGCACCTTCCCCCATTGATATGGAGTAGTGGGGTGTTGGGACTATATACCCACCAAATATTAGCTTTATACCACACCCATAGCCAGAGATATTGCGTCTGAAGTGAAATAAAAAAATGGGTGGTGAACTTGTCCGGGAAGGTGTTTATGTTTTGTATCCAAATCATATGTTTTTGTATCCAAATATTCACATAAGATTTGGATTCAACAACAACATAATTTGGATACAAAACATAAGATTTAGATATAAAACATAAGATTTGGACACAATTTGCTTGACAATTGATACTTTATTTTTTACATGTCATGACAATTTACACTTTACCTTACATTTGTCATGACAATTGACATTTTGCATGATATTTTACATGAGATTTGACACTTTACACTTGGGACTGCTCCCAGATCCATGAATAAACAGGTAGAAACTAAAGCAACAAGATAAAACTTTACAAAAAATATGAATATTTATACAATTTTACAAAAATACAAATTTTTAAACAATTTTACAAAAAATTTACAAAAATTTGTATTTTTTTACAATTTTTATTTTTATTCTTAAATTTTCCATTTTATTTTATTTTATTTTATTCTTGAATATTCCATTTTATTTTTATTTTTATTTTATTTTTTTCCAATATTTTGCCAACCCTATCTGTGAGTACGAAAAAACGTCAACTGATTTTTTTACTTTTACACTGTGTAAAAGGTGAGTAAATGCAAATACCAGTATTTTCACCCAATATAAATGTAAAAGCTAATATGTTATGATTTTGTACCCAGGAAAGTATAAATGTGAGTAAAATTTAAGGTGTGAGTAATTGGCTCCCTCACCCATCGCAATTTCGAAGATTCCTCCAGACATTTTCACAGCCGTTTCAATTCTTCTGAGTCGTTTTCGACCGTTATGCACCCCCATTAATTTTTGGGAATTACGTTTTTGGTACTCGTGTACTTTTTGAAAGTACGCGAGTCAGCGAGTACCAGTATTTTTGTCAGGAGGAAACGTAAGGCTGAGGGTAATTTCCAATGCACAACACATTTCTGTCGCTCAGCTTTAAAAATGTGTATTGCACAACACACGTTTGTCGCGAAGAATTTATTTGGTTTTAGTGCATTGGCAGTGAGTTTTACCTTTTAATAATATACCCTTGGTCAGTAATTTGATTTTCGTTTTCATTAGCCAAAATCAAACTTTTTCTGAACAACTTTTTTGCTCATATCTAAAGAGTGTGCATTGCAATTGTGTTGTAATTATGCATGCACACACACTGCTATGTCAGGACTACACATGTGCAAAATGGGAATTCAATTTTTTAGACCTGAGATTTAGTCAAATTTTGTCATCCTATGTATCAGCGTATACTTCTGCACAAGAAATAAATAGCTGTTGTGCAGAAGACTTTTTAATGTAAACATCGTGTAGGCGCGCCGAGTGAGGGCGGTGCCGAGGGAGGGCGCAAGCGACCCACCCATAATATGGTCAGACACACCAAAATGCGGAAATCGCAAATTTAAATCGCAATAACTTCGGAACGCAATACGCTGGTGCAGAACCGACTGCACCATTAAAAAGCCCGTGTCGAAAAGTACCACCATGCAAATTTTCAGATCCAACCGTTGAGTTCAGAGGAAGTTATTACGGATTTTCTTTTTCAAGTCGTGTTGTTGTTGTTCTTCTTGTTCTCCCAACAATCTTCAAACTGCAATAACTTCTTTGAAACACAACCGATTTTCATGGTTGATGGCTCATATGAAAGAGCATATGATGCCATTTCTTATTTTCGGTAATTTTTTTCACAGGCTCCGCCCACTTTGGGACGGTAGCTGTTTGAAATTTTCAAACCCCAATAAATTCAAAATTTGAATACAAATGCATTCATGAATACATGCATACATTAATACAAAATTTTGTTGATGTGCGCCATGACTAGAGCTTTCAAATGAGCCAATTTTTGGCGATTTTGGTTGAGATTTACAAAAGTTATTCAAGTTTGCTTGTTTTGTGTAAAATGCGCACACATGCCTAAAGTACTGGTTGATGTGATACTGAGCATGTGACCTTGGAGTCAGTGATTACTTTCATGTCATAAAGCTTTAGTGGTTACTGTCAGGTTAAATGTCAAGTGAAATATCAAGTCAAATGTCAAGTTGTATGTCAAGTGATGATGTTCATGTGATAATTGTCAAGTAGTTAATACCAAATCATCAGTGTCAAGTCAAGTGGTTAATGGTAGGTGATAAATGTCAAGTAGTCTATTTCAAATCATCAATGTCAAGTGATAATCTTCAGGTTGTCAAGTGAAAAATCAGGTTGAATGTCAAGTTGTATGTCAGGTGATAATGTTCAGGTGATAATTATCAAGCGGTTAATGCTAAATCATCAATGTGAAGTGGTTAATGGTAAATGATGAATGACAAGTGGTTATATAAAGTTGTAAATGTCAATTGACAACTATCAGGTGATAAATGTCAAGTGGTTTATGTCTAGTCATGAATGTCAAGTGAAAATCTTCAGGTCAAAAATGTCAAGTGGTTTATGTCAAGTCATCAATGTCAAGTGATAATGTTCAGGTGATAAATGTCATGTGGTTTATGTCAAGTCATCAATGTCAAGTGATAATGTTCATGTGATAAATGTCATGTGGTTTATGTCAGATCATAAATGTGAATTTACAACTATCAGGTGATGAATGTCATGTGGTTTATGTCAGGTCAAAAATGTCAAGTGATAATGTCCAGGTGATAAATGTCATGTGGTTTTTGTCAAGTGATGATGTCAAGTGATAATGTTCAGGTGATAAATGCCATGTGGCCAATATCAAATCATCAGTGTCAACTGGTCAATGGTAAGTGATAAATGTCAAGTAGTTTATGTCAAGTCATAAATGTCAAGTGATAATATTCAGGTTTTCAAGTGCAAAATCAAGTTGAATGTCAAGTTGAATGTCAAGTGATAATGTTCAGGTGATTATTATCAAGTGGTTAATGGTAAGTGATGAGTGATAAGTGGTTATATAAAGTAATTAATTTCACCTGACAACTATCAAGTGATAAATGTTGAGTGGTTTATGTCTAGTCATAAATGTCAAGTGAAAATCATCAGGTCATAAATGTCAAGTGGTTGATGTCAGATCATCAATGTCAAGTGATAATGTTCAGGTGATAAATGTCATGTGGATTATGTCAAGTCATAAATGTCAAGTGATTATGTTCAGGTGATAATGTCATGTCATTGCTGTCAAGTAAAAATGTTCAGGTGATAAATTGCAAGTGGTTTATGTCAAGTCAGCACTGTCAAGTGATAACTATCAGGTGCTAATTTTTAAGTGGTTTACATCAAGTCAGACATGTCAATTTATGCAATTCAGCTCATAAATGTTGAGTGGTTAATGTCAAGTCATATGCCCATTTGTGATAAATGTCTAGTGGTGAATGTCAAGTATAAGTTCAAGTAAAATGTCAAATAATATGTCAAGTGATAAGTTTCAGGTAATAATTGTCAAGTTGTTTATGTCAAGTCATCAATGTCAAGTGAAAAATATTAGGTGAAAAAATGGCAAGTGGTTCATGTCAAGTCATAAATGTCAAGTGATGCCATACAGTCATAAATGTCAAGTGATGCCATTCAGTCATAAGTGTCAAGTGATGCCATTCAGTCATAAATGTCAAGTGAATCCATTAAGTCATAAATGTCAAGTGGTTTATGTCAAGCCATTGTCAAGTGGGTAATTTCAAGTCATAAATGTCAAGTGATAACTTTCAAGTTCTAAATGTCAAGTTGAAAATCTTTTAAATCTTAGTATTTGGGTTCTTCTGGACTATAGATTGTATTGCTCAGTGCCACATGTGGCATTTGCTTGATTTGCATTTGCATCCTTGATGCGTATAGTCGTTGTGTTTCCATTTGAGTGATTATTCAGCTTAGTGATTGGACATAAAATGGGATTGGTTGGATCGTCATTGAATAAACAACTGTCCGAAATCCCGTCACCTATCGGTCAATCCAAAATTGGTGGACGTGCTGGGAATTGAACCCAGGGCCTTGCGCATGCGATAAATTCGTGATTGCTAATTTCAAAAACATGGCTAAAACTAAAAAATTGCCACTGTTGGAAACGGTTCAACTCATTGAAGAATATTTCCGTGACGTTAAAGTGATCCAGGTAACACAGGGAACAGAAATCAGCCAGCGCCAAATGCATCACGCTTCACCATGTGCAATTTCATCAACGAAAATCAGAATGACCCGTGGTGCCCACAAATGAACCACGCTGGACACTGGGTAAGCCAATGCTGCATCACACAGCTTGAGACACAGGAACGACAAAGCAAGCCGGCTTTAATCAAAACCGACACGCCCAAATCTGAAGGTTTTACTCAGGTCAAAAAATACGGACCCCCGCATACCACTAACGCGGCATTACCACACTACCACACGCCGCCAACTACTGCTAAATACGCTAATCACAATGCAAATGCATATTTCGCTAATTTAGACAGTGTATACACTATCCCAGTTGACCAGTACGAGACAAAAAATGTCGAGACTTCAGGTGATGCTGATGAAAATCCAGAACCAGAATTAGATGCCAAATGGGACATTTACTGTAACGAGTTCAAGCACCGTTTGGCAGCTTTGGCGGCCAAAGAACCAGGTACAAAAGCGAGTTTGGAATGGGACCGCATTTTCTGGCGCTCACTCAATAATTTACAATCAAATCAGATGTGGCCGAACACCGTGTCCTGCAGTTTTTCGAGGACGTTTTCGCCGCAGCCCCCGCTCTGGTACACATAGAAAATGATGGATGATTTACCAGATTCTGACACTATTCACAGTGATTGTGCCACTTTCTTGTCTACTGACTCTATAAAAATTACTTTGAACGATTTTGATCAACAAGAACAATTAACTTATGGAGTCAACAACCATTCAGTCCATGCTTATAGTTCAGTAGGGGACAGTCAGATAATTTGTGTTGAATTACAAAACGAAAATGGACCGCAAGTTTTTGCTGATTTGAGGGTTGAAGGGATCCCTTGCAAAGCAATTCTAGACTCTGGCTGCACTAGGACTATTATCCCAATTTCCTCTTTAGAAAAAATAGCTAAAAGATCTGGATTGAATTTGGAAAAGTTTATTAGACCAACTGAAATTGAGGTGCATATGCTATCCGGGAAAACTGCAAAGGGGTCAATGAAGGAAATACCTCTGTACATTGAACATGTCACCAATCAACAACATTCTACGCAAAATATTAGTTGTTTGCCTTGTCAACACTGATCCGGGTGCTATCCCAGAAATTTTAGCCGGCACGGACATGATGAGTTTTCTTAAGCTGGCCTGGCTAATTCCATTAGCACTAGATAAGAACACTCATGTCAAAATGCCTGAAAACAAAAATGCCGTGACACAATTCACTGATTTAGAGTGCTTGTTCTCAGAACTACCGTCTCGAAAAATATTCTCAAGCAAACCACTCTATGTCCCAGCCACAGGATATTTATCAGTCCCCTTAAAAATGGAGATAAAACCGAATGTCATTTCACCCGCCAATTGGAACGTGTAAAATAATACGGAACTTGTTGAGTTGACTTGTGAACGAGCTCCTATTCCTAACCGAGGAAGAGGACAAATGTGAAAGTATGAAGTTTGACGTGAAGCGTCGTCTCTTAGTTGACGTTCCGTTATTTTATCAATGTGATTAGTTGAGTTGAAGTGAATTAACGTGAGTTAGTGTGAAGCTAATTTAGATTGTTTCCGAAAGGTTTTGACGAACGTTTTTATTTAGGCAATTAAATACGAAGAAATAAATGTAAATAAAATATACAAAATATACGTAAATAAAGGAATTAATTTACAACTAAATTAATTACTTAAATGAAACGTAAATAAAGCTCAAATTACCGAAGAAATAAGGTAATTTAAAGAAGGCACTTAATTACGACAAAAGGCGATAATTAAGTGGCGCGGTTGTGAACAAAGCACCTTAAATAGCGCGGGTGTGAATAAAGCACTAAGGTGACTTTAAAGCACCAAGGGTTAAAACTTAGCACCAAAAATAAGCGACTTAATAAAATTGACAACGGCGCTTATTTAGATCCTAGGAAGAGATTTGTGTGAAGTTGACGAGGTTGCAAACACTGCCGATTTTAGCTGTGAGATCGGCTTTTAAGGGCCAGACCGATGGCAACTAGCTTGGTGCCAATCGGTCAGCTCTAATCTCCGATTTTTACACAACATTTCCAATTGTGAAAGTTCAACCTTTGCCCGCTCGCTCTTCCGATGAAAAGCGAGCTAAACTGGCAAGATAGTGAAAATGTGAGACAAGCCAGACAGCATTTGAAATGGCGCGCGGGCCCGGCCCCTCGCTTGGGGCGGGCCCGCCGCTTAACATAAACATGACGGCGTATTTGCGTGCCGCTTGTCAAAAAAATGTGGTGGAATGTGAGCAATGACTAAGATCTAAATATGTGAGCAACGTAAAGCGCTCGTTGTAAACATGATCGCTTGAGATATTAAATGATGAATGTGAAGATGTTAAAAATGGAATGTGAACTGAAAAGAAATATTGATAAATTGAATTAACTAAATATAAAAGCAAACATAAGAACGTCAACTTAAATATTAAAAGTTTTACATTTTACGATAATGTTACACACTGATAATGATAATTAAAAATTAAATCTAATTTAATTTTAACACAGCCAATCACGGCACTTGATGTGAAAATAAAAATCAAACACCTGTGATACTTTCATCACTCCTGTGGTAGCAAATCGTCGGCGTCCTCAGCGCCGGCATTTTCCTGGCCCTCCTCATGATGCTCGTCCATGGGTTCGACGGCATCCTCCTCAGGCTGGCGGCCTTCCCCTTGCCCGGGCGCCTGGTCTTCTGGGGCCCCTCCTGGTCGACCTGGCCAGTTGGGGAGCTTCTCAGATTCCTCGACGAGCTGCTCGAGGGCTTGTCGGAGCGTGTCGGTCTCGTCGACGCTCGTCTTCGACGGCTCGGCGGGCTGCCATTGTTCCGTTGCTGCAAGCGGTGTGCTTGATAGCAAGGGGACGTGGGAGGTTGTGAATGAGGTCGAACATTGTGAAGTGATTGAGTTGAATTGGTCAAATGGTACGGAGGGGGATCTAGATCTTGAACGTGATTTTCTTCCATCTCTCCGAGCTCTATGTCGGACTGTGAAGGTGTTTGCTTGAGGAAAGTCACGGATCTTTTTAGATCGTTTAACTTTTGATTTGACCAGTTTTTGATTGACGTTATTGAATTTGTGAAAAGATTGGGGTATAGAGGAAAATGTCTGGTTTGACAATTGCTGCTCACCTGGGAGCCAGGCTGACCGCGAGATATAATATATTTCATTATAACACGTAACACGCAAAAAATTGCGGCTATAACCCGCGCAAGACACGATCGTTATTTGTTTACGTTAAAAGAGGTCACCTGGAGTCGGTATATGACCCGTCTGAATGAACGACCCGCTAATTGCGCGCACAAAAAAACGCTATTATTTAATGACACGCAACGCGACGGGTTATACTCTAATTACGTGACAAAAGGTCAAGGCCGTAAAGTTGATGCGGGTAAACCAAAACTCATAACGCGGACTAAATTCGGGTTATACCGAATTTATAACACGTTACGTTTGTTCTACAAAGGAACTATTTTTTTGTAGCTCCATCTGGCTGTGGCGCCATTTTTATTTCCCTTTAGTAACTACTTATAATTAAAATAGTGCATGTACCGTATTTCTTCGATTGTATTGACTGTTCATTTACATTGGCTTGCTCGTTTACTCTGCCGGGTCTGTGGGGCATCCGAAAAATACATTGCCATGTTCAAATACATTGGTGTATGAAAATATCGATGTATAATTATCCCATTAATCCTTTATGTTTGCCACTTTCGGAGTCTGACAACTCCACCGCTGCGACAATTTACCTAATTCATGATGAATGTAACGTGGAGTTTACATTAAAAATATTTCACATTCATGTTTACTTTACAAATGCACATGAAAAATAGATTCTGGAACATACATTGCCATGCTCATTCACTTTGCCATGCTCATTTACATTGCCCCCCACCAAAAAGCTTACGAAACAATACATTGCCGGTCAAAAAAATCGAAGAAATACAGTATTTCTATTTTTCTGGGTAGGTATTTTACGTTTGTTCTACAAAGGAATGTAAAAACAATCAATTTTTTCACACATTTTTCATCTGAACAACATGCTGCGCGACTGCGCCAGCGACATGGCGAGCTTAGCGCTATATTGCTGTGGCGCTTGGTGCCACACCCATGAAAAGCGCCATGGCGCCAGGAACAAAACGCTGGTGCTTGGCGCTTGGAACATACATTGCCATGCTCATTCACTTTGCCATGCTCATTTACATTGCCCCCCACCAAAAAGCTTACGAAACAATACATTGCCGGTCAATAAAATCGAAGAAATACAGTATTTCTATTTTTCTGGGTAGGTATTTTACGTTTGTTCTACAAAGGAATGTAAAAACAATCAATTTTTTCACACATTTTTCATCTGAACAACATGCTGCGCGACTGCGCCAGCGACATGGCGCCGGCATGCACGGCCCACACTATCATTTTATTTATAATATAGCCAATTCGTTGAAAAGACATGAATTCATTTGCAATTTGTATCACATCACGTGTCGCATGGGGGCGTTTTTCATTTTCGTTTTTCGTTTTTACGCACTATGATGCACTGTGGCACAAGTGATGTGTGTAATGTATGTACGTATGAGTAAAAAATAACATTTTGGCGCCCTTTTTGGGCAGGGCGCCACGCGCCACGGTTTTCAAGGGGTTCAGTGTTTTTTAGTTAGGGTCATTTAATGACCCTAACCGTCAAATAGTAATATTCACCACGACCCTGCGGCGGCTCCGGCCGGTCCGCGAGACATGGCAAAATATAGTCTCCAAGACGAACATCCAATACAGTTTTAGCCTGGTCGTCAAAAGCGATCGAAACATAAACTTTGCGGGTTCGAGTCTCAATGTCAATGTAAGACGCGTGGGCGTGGCCGTGGGCTATTCCTGTTTGGATTTAAGTCACGTAAATCGCTGCATGGATACGTAACCCGCAATTTATATATATTGTGGGTTCACTAGTCCACTGCTACACAACTAAACAATTCGCCATGGCGCTTTAAGCAAAATAGCGCCAAAAGCGCCATGGCACCCAGTTTCAGTTGATATTTTAAGCACTATGATGCACTGTGGCACAATGTACGTATGAGTAAAAAATAACATTTTGGCGCCCTTTTTGGGCAGGGCGCCACGCGCCACGATTTTCAAGGGGTTCTGTTTTTTTATAGTTAGGGTCATTTAATGACCCTAACCGTCAAATAGTAATAATTTCCCTGCGGCGGCTCCGGCCGGTCCGCTGGGCGGAATAAACTACATCTCGACAAACACGAGCATCCAATACAGTTTTAGCCTGGTTGTCGAAAGCGACCGAAACATAAACTTTGCGGGTTCGAGTGTCAATGTCAATGTAAGCCGCGTGGGCGTGGCTCGAGTGCATCATAGTGCGTAAAATATAAACTGAATCTTAACACCGAACCATGCCACCTCAGAAGGACCGGTCGCCGCGGTCGGACATGAGCAAGTCGAGCATGAGCGGCGCGAGCGGCAGCGACTAGTCCGACGGCGAGACGCAGGCGGCCAATCATTTGCAATTTGTATCACATCACGTGTCGCATGGGGGCGTTTTTCATTTTCGTTTTTCGTTTTTACGCACTATGATGCACTGTGGCACAAGTGATGTGTGTAATGTATGTACGTATGAGTAAAAAATAACATTTTGGCGCCCTTTTTGGGCAGGGCGCCACGCGCCACGGTTTTCAAGGGGTTCAGTGTTTTTTAGTTAGGGTCATTTAATGACCCTAACCGTCAAATAGTAATATTCACCACGACCCTGCGGCGGCTCCGGCCGGTCCGCGAGACATGGCAAAATATAGTCTCCAAGACGAACATCCAATACAGTTTTAGCCTGGTCGTCAAAAGCGATCGAAACATAAACTTTGCGGGTTCGAGTCTCAATGTCAATGTAAGACGCGTGGGCGTGGCCGTGGGCTATTCCTGTTTGGATTTAAGTCACGTAAATCGCTGCATGGATACGTAACCCGCAATTTATATATATTGTGGGTTCACTAGTCCACTGCTACACAACTAAACAATTCGCCATGGCGCTTTTGGCATACGAGCGCCAAGCGCCAATGGTGCCGCAGCAAAATAGCGCCAAAAGCGCCATGGCACCCAGTTTCAGTTGATATTTTAAGCACTATGATGCACTGTGGCACAATGTACGTATGAGTAAAAAATAACATTTTGGCGCCCTTTTTGGGCAGGGCGCCACGCGCCACGAGTTTCAAGGGGTTCTGTTTTTTTATAGTTAGGGTCATTTAATGACCCTAACCGTCAAATAGTAATAATTTCCCTGCGGCGGCTCCGGCCGGTCCGCTGGGCGGAATAAACTACATCTCGACAAACACGAGCATCCAATACAGTTTTAGCCTGGTTGTCGAAAGCGACCGAAACATAAACTTTGCGGGTTCGAGTGTCAATGTCAATGTAAGCCGCGTGGGCGTGGCTCGAGTGCATCATAGTGCGTAAAATATAAACTGAATCTTAACACCGAACCATGCCACCTCAGAAGGACCGGTCGCCGCGGTCGGACATGAGCAAGTCGAGCATGAGCGGCGCGAGCGGCAGCGACTAGTCCGACGGCGAGACGCAGGCGGCCAATCGCCGGCATGGCCATCCACTGGCCGAAGACACGATATGCACCAGTAGGCCACAGTCAGGCCGAAAGCAAAAGCTTATTGATTACTTCGATTCGAAGCCAGGGCCGGGGACAATGTATGAATTAATGAGACTAAATGAGTTATTTTTGTGATTGTGTATAAAAAATGTGCCCATTATTCGTGAATGTTTGTGTTCATTTTATGATTGTAAATAGTGCTCTACTGCTCTTCTCTCCTCAGGTAAAAATGTATATTCATACTTCATAAATCATATTCATGCGACTCGTTATATTCAATTCATGCTATTTACAACAAATATAATGAGAGAGATAAAATGATGACACAATGATCGAGTTAATAATGGAATTTAAAAGGTATCAGAGTGCGGAAAAAATGTAAGGCAAATCAAATCGCGACTACGAAATACTTCCTACAAATGCATGACAATTTACCGGGTACTAGAACTGAACGAATCACTTTTATGACCGTTACAGCATTTGCCGCACAGCGCGCATCGTTCAATGACGACCTTGAGACAGCTTTCCTCGCGCTCGACGACCACATCGATCTGCCCGTCCTGCATGAACAGGGGTGAAAATAGTATTCGTGGTCATCACTCTACCCCCGGGGGTGGGGGGTATTTCGAGGGGGGGGCGGTTTTTTGTTTCACAGGAAATTTTTTGAAATCATAGTACAAAATCGTGGTTTGTGATGTGCGCTGGGCAGGGTTGGTTTTATAAAAATTCATTTTAGTAAAATTGTATAAAAAATTGTATAAAAATTTTATTTTTATTTTATTCTTGTTTCATTTTATTTTTTATTATTCACAAAAGTCATTAATAAAATAAAATGAATGACACATTTTACAAAAATTTTACAAAAAATCAGAATCATGCATGCAAGGCCAGAAAATTTTTAATTTAGACCTATACATGAAAAACGTGTGACAAATTTTTCCCTTACTTTTCAAAAGTAAGTATTGTCTGTTGTTTTAAGGGGTTTAACCGAAATCGTCATACCAATGCTTTTGCCACCACACCACAGGCAGACATCAACATGCATTCCCCCCACCCCACTCACTTTGACAGAGTCGTTCAACCAGGACTGGTGTGCAGGGCAACCGTGCGCCGCATTGAGATGGATGTCGAAACTAATCGTGTCATAAATATAGACACCACAATGCCAGCACTTGTAATAAATGGGTTCCTGCGGCTTGGGAACGTGCCGGTGCCTAGTAGTACTACCAGACCCTGTAAATTGACGTGTAATATGTCAAATGTCATGCAAAATGTCAAAATTCGTGTAAAAATACCCTGGGAAAGGTAAACATACGTAGCCTTTTCCAGGGCATTTTCCAGGCCGTTTGACACTGCATGACATTTAACAAAAATTACAGGGCGATTTACAGGGTATGGGAGTGCCACCTGTACCACTTATGGATATCATACAGTGTTGGGCTAAGGTTGTCCCAGCTAATGCCACATGAGCATACGTGTTCGTAATCGTATACGACAACGGTGAGCTCATCCATTTTGCGAGAATTATTTTTGCGAATTCCTGTGAATAGAACATCTAAGTTGACAGTGAGTCGTATTCTATGTTTTGGGAATTGCGAATGGGAATTCTAATAGTGATGTGATGATGGAATGGCTCTGGCGCCATTTGAGGGCGCCAAAGGGCACAGCGCCATGGCGGCATTGGCGCTTGTCTCCCCTTATTCTGTGGCACCACTGGCGTCTGTCAGCCACTTTCGATTGGCGCTTGGCGCATTTTTTGCATTGCCCCATTACATCACAATGACGTTTTTGTTTTTTTTCCACATAAAAATTTATTGGAAAAATTGGTGCCTGGCGCGGCGCGTACATTCCGAATCCGAATGACGCCCTTTTTCTGTGGCGCCCTTGGCGCTCATCGCCCAATTTCAGAAATGGCGTCATTGACCTATTTTGGCTCATTTCCATCACTGGGGTCTAATTCAAGGATGTTCGGTATCGGTAATACACTTCGAAAAATGTCAATTCCCAAATATAGAATCACTCGTATTTGATACACGGTATTGAAAACAATCAAATAAGGAAAATATCGATATTATAAATAATAGCACCATAATTAGGCGCGAGGGACATGGAAATGACCCGATAGATATTATTTAACAATTGATTTCAACATTTGCCATGGACAGATTTATTTTAATACGGCTCATTACATATAAATGTAAGGAAAATTTCAAACTAATATGTGTCAAAAACCAGCAAAAACAGTGCTAAGTCAGTGCCAACGCAAAAAAACATAATCCTGGGGCCAGTTCCGCAAGTGGAAAAGTTAAGAGTTAAAAGTGAAGAGTTGAGTAAAATGACAAACGATTTTACTCAACTCTTAACTTTTAACTTTACTCTTAACTTATCATTTATCATTTCACTCAACTCTTAACTTTTAACTCTTAACTTTTCCACTTGCGGAACCGGCACCAGGGCCCAGGCTAGTCATGTAAAAAGGCACTCGGGGAAATGGCACCGCACCGCCCACCGGTGCACCAATCCCGCCCGGTACCCCGGTGCCTTTCCATCACTAAACCTGGCATTTCAGACTCAGAGGTTGTACACATTTTTTTCAATACGCTCTAATTGGATGTGCCAAACTACATGTCAAACTACCGTATTTGCTTGAATAATCCCTCTGGGGGATTATCATTTCGTCAGACTTTTTGAGGGGGGAACTAATCGAGGGGGGGGGAATTATTCGAGGGGGGGATTATTATTTCGTCAACAATTTCAACCATGTTTCTATCAACTCATTTGATGAAATATGCTTTATTCACACAAAAACGTGCTATTTTTGTTCAAATTGGGCACAATAAATAGAGCAAATCTTGTAAGGGGGGGATTATTCGAGGGGGGGAATAATTATTTCCTCACTCGTCTTACAGGGGGGAATTATTCGATGGGGGTAATTATTCAAGGGGGGGTATTATTCAAGCAAATACGGTACATACCGTATGGGATTATTCGAGGGGGGAATTATTTTTTCGTCAACAATTTCAACAATGTTTCTATCAACTCATTTGATGAAATATGCTTTATTCACACACAACGTGCCATTTTTGTTCAAATTGGGCACAGTAAATTGAGCAAATCTCTTAAGGGGGGGGGGATTATTCAAAGGGGGGGAACTATTCAAGCAAAAACGGTAGTTTATGTCACTGAGTAAATGACATTGTACAAGACATTTTGAACAGCCTTCAAAGTGACCACACGAGTTTTTATGAGAAATACCCAAACTAAGAACTGAGGAATACCCATACACAAAATCAAGACAACACTTAGGCATTAGCGCATAGCAATAAACATTTCAATGTCTGTACCTCTTCCTAAGTCCACATCCGCATTCACACATTTTCGCACCATGCAGATTTCTCATCATTTTCTTAAAGTTGGCGTTGGAAAGCCCGCTGTGTGCCCGCATCGCAGGAAACACCGCGCGATCCATGGCCTCGAGTTCGGATGGCCTGCGGGGCAAGGGAAGGGGGCTGAGGTGAGCTCAATGTAAAATTGAATGGATGGAAATACATATGGCTGTGATGTAAAGTGGCAGCCATTAAAACATCATATTCATTGCAAAACATGATGTATGTACCTTATTACACACACACGGGGGTGTCGAGTGGGGTTTATTTTTCTCCCAGCTCGCGCAGACCTGAGGTATTTCGAAGGGGACTTAATTCAAGTGGTATTTGGAGCAAAAACGGTAACGTATTGCTCTTATAAAAAAGCTTCTGTTATGATATACCTGCTAAAATAGTGTCTTATTGTTGGCGCCATTTTGGCGCCCGGCGCCATTTTATTCTGGGGCCCTTTAGCGCCCGGCGCCATTTTCCTTGGCGCCCGGCGCCATTTTCCTTGGCGCCCGGCGCCGTTATTTTGAATGACACCAGGGGGCCATTGGCGCCTGGCGCTATTTTTCCTGGCGCTTTTCCATAACTAGTCCCCACACCACTGACAGCTGATTGTCAAAAATGTACAAAAACGAGTTGCCTCACTTGAAGAACTTTCTCATGCTATCGGCGAGCGATACCAATATCCTGTACGCGCTGACCTGCCCGTTGACCGAGCCATGACCACCAGCCAAACGTTTTTTCCTGCAGGAAAAAGGGGTTTGGATCAGCTCATACAAATGCACAATGCATTTAATACAAATTCATTTAACGAGGTGACTCACTCAATCGCTCTGATCCTAGTGTCGAGGGAGCGCCGGTCTACTATCTGGATCACTTTGACCGCAACAGGCATCCTGCTAGTCAGTCTCATCAGGTACGCTTTGCCGTTGCACACTACAATCTGCGGTGGATATTCATATGATGGATATGAAAATGGCGCGATCTTAAAAGGTCAATCCCGATCCCTTTCCCAAAACTTTGAAAATCCAACAAGTTCGGCAAAAACGTGTATACCGTATTTACTCGAATAATGCCCCCCACTTGAATAATTCCCCCCTCGAATAATTCCCCCACTTGAATAGTTCCCCCCCCCCAATGACGGAAGGTAGACAATGCACATTCTTTTAACAAAAAAACAATCCATGAAGTCAAAGCATGCAAAAGATCTGTACTTTGAATCATGGAATGGAAATGTGGTACATCGGAGTGTAAAGCTGCAATGTTAGGTATGTGCAGTTCCAATGGAAACAGGGCATACATGTGTATGTAATGTGATAAAAACATGCTTAAAAATTGTGTCGAAATAATAATCCCCCTACTTGAATAATTCCCCCCTCAAAAATGTCTGACGAAAAAATAATTCCCCGGGGGAATTATTCGAGTAAATACGGTATTTGAATGTTTTCAAAAATTACAATCCCGAAAAAATACCCAACAATCCCAATTCCGAAGGGTCAATCCAGATCCAGAAATATAAAATAGCAATCCCGATCCCGAAAAGTCAATCACGTCAAGAACACACGTCACAAACATGATCAAACAATCACCTTAAGGAAGCCTCAAACTTAGCTAAATAAACCAACCGAATCATCCGCATTGATCTCGTAAATGTGTCCGTGGCCTGGAAGATAATTATCGGTAGAGTAATCGGGCGGGAGAGAGCTCAGAAACTGGATCATCGGCTCCAAGGGGGAAAGCTCGTTGACCGTCCCAGACATGATGTTGATGCTGAACGATTGACCTTGATGCTGATGCTGCTGAAAGTGAATTATTGTAAAAGTGATTTCGCGTCGCAGACAAAATTATAGAGAGAAATTTAGCCAATTAATGCAATCTATATAAGATTGCGCGGGACATGAAAATGACCCTGTAAATATTTTTCACCGATATCTACAATCTTTACCATCATCAGATTTATTTAAATAATCAACAATATTGACAAAACAATTACCTAATGTAAAATGTCAAACTAATAATTACCAACTCAAAATCGAGACACAATGACAATGCGTACACAAAGTTTGATCTAACTAAATCTAACTGTCTTAAATCGCTTTTGTCTTAATGACGCATACCCAAACAAAAAATTTCTCGGGGGGAATATTCGAGTAAATACGGTACTCCCACAGGTGAACAAAGACTAACACCTTCTGCAGATATAAAATTGTAACCACACACACTTTCTAGTTGACAATGCTGGTGCCACCGTACCGTGCCACTGGTCAATGCGAAATGTGTAATTACTAATTACTGGTGCCACTCCCGATTAAAAGCTTGCTGACGAGCAGATGAAGAATGTTCAAATGCAAGCTTTGAATTGGGAATGAACGCAGTTGTTCCATATGTTAACAAAGATTCAAACGACAGTGTCACTATCAAGCCAGTACCAAGGACGTATCCAAGCATTTCAGGTGGTGCATTTCCATCAGTAAAATTTTTTAAGGGGGTAGCTGTAGCACAACATGTTAGCCGACAACTACAAAAACGAATCGTCTAAATAGTCCTGGATACTTTTCTGCACTTACACAGTCAAAACGACATTGGTACATCTTTGACACTGGGTAAAATACAACATTTGTTGAAAAAAAACACAGCTACTCGCGTCAAGAATATTAAGGTTGGGCTAATGGGCTTCTAAAAGGACATATTTAGGTAGGTATCTATAAAAAAATCGTTGAGATAAATACAACAACTACATTTCAATTGCAAGTGCAAATCATTATTTCAGTTTCAAACTCTATACATAATTAATACGCTCTAATGGAATTATGAATGTTCCAAACTACCGTATCACCTCGAATTAACCTCCCCTTGAATGAATTAACCTCCCCCTCGAAATTCCCCCCCCCCCTATGTACAGTGTAAACAGTATGTACACAACAAATACCGCCGTGTGTGATCTGTATAATGCAGAACAGAGAACACACGTTAAAACTAATGACTGGGTGGCATGAGGATAGGAATGATGCACATATGACGTTTTATTTGTCCATAAACACTTATATACGTTTCTATCATTAGTGCATTTTTATACTTTGGAATTTCGTAGGTGGAATTTAATCAAATTTTCTGGCGAAATAATAGACCCTCCTCGAAATACCCACCTCAAAAATTTGCTGGTGAAAAATAACCCCAATTATTGGAGTAATTCGATGTAATACGGTACCCACTTCCAGAGGTTTAGAAAGATTCACAATTTCTGCAAATTGAACAATTGAATCCAAACAGTAGAGTTAGACACATCTAGGTAGTTGACATAGACACCACATGTGAACTGGTGCCGCACTTCATTTAAAGCTTGCTGACGAGCCAAATAACGATGTTCAAACGCAAGCTTTGAAAAGGGAATAAAATCAGTTTACGTGTTGTGTCGATGCCAAAAAAACATTCTCAATCATCATCTCCCTCAGATCTGCCCGTCCTCTGCCCTGCCCGGCTTCATTTCCAAATCGCGCATCACCGTCATGCGCAACAAGTCCCGCCCCCGCGGCGAGCACTGGGAGCAATTGCGTACCACCGGGGTCAATTGGAGTCCTGTGAAATTCGCAATTACAATTACTTCTTTATTCACTGGTGCATAGATGTAATTAGAGGATGTACCGTATTTACTTGAATAATCACACTGGCTGGGGAATACGTATTTCGTTTAGACTTTTCTTGCTGGGGGGCTGTTCGAAGGGGGGATAATTTTTATTTCGTCGAAATTTTCAAGCATTTTTCTATTGCGCGTGCACACACTACCTAGTTTGCTGCCAGATTTTGGTAAACTCATAAATCGGTTTTCAACGCATTTGAGTTTACAGAAATCTTATTTCTAATCCACATCAACCGCAGTTGACGACAGACACCTTATTCTGGTAAACTCAAATACGTTTTGTCTCAAGTCAAGTCAAGTTTACTCAAGTCGATTTATGAGTCGATTGACGATTTATTTTTAAAGCCAAAATCCGTCAGAACTAGTGTGCGCAGTGCCAATAATAACTCATTTCACGGAATATGCATTACTAACACGATAGCCTGCCATTTTTGTAAAAATTGTTCACAGCAAATTGACCGAATCTTTTAAGGGGGGATTATTCAAGGGGAGGGGTCTTTTCAAGCAAATACGGTAAATGCGTCATATGGCTGGGCATTTTAAACCCAGAGAATAGCCACATACAAGTAAAATCGCCAGAGCTCGTGATGGAAAAAGCGCCAGACATTTGGCGCAAAGCGCCAAAAACGCCATGGCGCTTTTCTGAACCTCAGCGTTAAGTATCTAATCGATATTTAATTAATATAAATGACCCCTTACACACTTTCATTTATCAATATTTTTTCAGTTATTCTCAAAATTGATCAACTCGTTTGTCGAATTTCACTGAATTATAAGAATTTTATAATAACGGTTGGCGCTTTTTGGCGCTATTTTAAATGCCAGCGCCAGGCGCCAGCCAATAGCGCCAACAGGAAATGGCGCTAAGCGCCAAAAGCGCCACGGCGCTTTCTCAGATCCCAGCGCCAAGCGCCAATGGCGCCAGAGCGTTTTAGTGCCAAGCGCCATGGCGCTTTTCCATCACTAGCCAGAGCTCTTTTGGCGCTTGGTGCCAGCTGGCGCTTTTTACATCACTAGGCATTATGTTACATCACACATTGGAAACTCGATACAAAAATGATATACCTGTATGTGCAGCAGATGCGCCGTCATTTTGATCGCCCCCCCCCTCGAAATACCCCCGCCCCAAATTTAGTGTAAAGAGAACGTAAATGACAAAACGTAAAATACCCCATTCTAAACCCGCAAAAACGGTGTTTCGGTCAATCACAGAACCCCTCCAAAAAGTGTGTTGGAGTCAATTGCTTTTGGTATACCATTTCGCGCGGACTGGCCCCTGAATCCACCGCCGTGAAAGGTAGCCGTGAAATATATTATTTGACTGTCAGGGTCAGAGACCCTGGCCAGAAAAGCGAGAAAACGTTTATTAATAATAATTCCTAATAATCATAATAATTCCCCCCTCGAATAATGCCCCCCCCTCAAAATATGTCTGACAAATAATAATCCCCCAGGGAGATTATTCAAGCAAATATGGTACTTGAATAAGTTATTTCCTTGCAATACTTTTGGTCATGAAGCAATGTCAAAATAATACCCATGTATTGTATTGTAATAAGCATTGAAAAAATCTCTGAGAGATTTATATTTAAAAAATTTAAGAAAATCTCAGAATATAAGATTTTCTGAGATTTATATTTGTTCCGTGATTTTCCAGAGAGATTTTATTATATTTTCTATGATTGAGAAAATCTTTTGAGAAAATCTCTCTATACAATACATCACTAGGCATTATGTTACATCACACATTGGAAACTCGATACAAAAATGATATACCTGTATGTGCAGCAGATGCGCCGTCGTCATCGGACGATGGACCCTGAAAATGTGTAGCGGTGTTTTTCATTTCAATGACCACCTGTTTTTAATGTCAATGATAAAAAAATCCACATGGCTAATTTGACGCTAGATTTGCCGTTTTCAGATTCTACTAGTGGAACTCTCTTGGCATTGGTAGCACATTGATGAAATTGGCTATGGCGCCATTAGAACTTTTTACGAGATAAAATCCCTCTTATCAGAAAAACATTACTCCCAACTCACGCCTGCCTCTGCCGCTGCCTTGGCCTCTGCCGCTGCCTTCGCCTCTGCCTCTCCGTCGAAATCGAGCTTGACGCGTCTGCCCGGCAACGCGCGTGGATACGCACCGCTGAGACGGCACCACCGGCGGCGTCGCTGCTGCCGGCGGCGTCGCTGCTGGCTCCGGGGGTGGACGCGGATCGTCTCGTCTAAATCGTCGTAATCGTCCTGGAGTGGAAGGTGGAGCATTTTTTAACACAATGGTCACATTCAGTGATGTAAAAACGTAACATTTGACACTAAACACCATACACGTTATCCAGCCATGGCGCTGGCGCTATTAGTAAGCGCCACGCCATGGCGCCAGTGTTGTTGGCGACAGCGCCATGGAACACTGTATACCGTATTTGCTTGAATAATACCCCCCCCCCCCCTTGAATATTTCCCCCATCGAATAATTCCCCCCTGTAAGACGAGTGAGGAAATAATTATTCCCCCCCCTCGAATAATCCCCCCCTTACAAAATTTGCTCTATTTATTGTGCCCAATTTGAACAAAAATAGCACGTTTTTGTGTGAAAAAAGCATATTTCATCAAATGAGTTGATAGAAACATGGTTGAAATTGTTGACGAAATAATAATTCCCCCCCTCGAATAATTCCCCCCCCCCCTCGATTAGTTCCCCCATCAAAAAGTCTGACAAAATAATAATCCCCCAGGGGGATTATTCAAGCAAATACGGTATATATATATGCATGTAAATATACATATAAATACAGCAAACAGTGCACCATTGAGTGTATTTATAAATTTTGATCAAATCAACAGGAAGCAAATCTGATGATATTTACTCATTTCTGGTGAAAAATGCGCGATTGCGCGCAAAATTGTCTACACTGACGTTGAAAAATATCGCATTTGCGGTCACTTTCTAATCTCACCCCAGGAAGGGGGGGGTGCATGCAGTTGCAGCCTACTTGTCTTTGGTAGTATAATCCAGATTTATCCAGTGGAATTTTCCTTGAAATGGACAAAAACATAATTCAAATTTCCATCACTACAACAGTCAAGTCATCCAAAAGCGCAATGGTGCCATCTGCCCTGATAAAGAAAAACAATTCGATCAAATCAACCAACACTGCCCGTGTCCGGGTCCGCCCCTTTGTTTGAATGAGAACCAAACAAAGCAATCCGCTCCGCCGACGTGATCATTTGGTTTTCATCGTCGTCATCGGACGAAGCCTGAAATGCGAAAAGAAAGGTTTTCATTTCAAAGACCACATAGGTATTATTTATTACCACTTCGTCGAACCTTTGTAGCATGTTCAACCAACTGCGACTACTACACATGTACACTACTACTACGCAAGTGATGTGAAAGCGTCATGGGGCATGCCATGACGCATTATAAGCCAGGCATCATTTTTGTGGTTCTATCTTGTCTAGTACTGATGAAAAGAGTCATCCATGGTATTTGGCGTTGATTAGCATTGTCGCTTTGGCGCTTTTTACAGAATAAAACCAGTCCCGTCACAACATAAACCAACAGTCCATGACGAATTCAGCAGTGACCAAATGTCATCGTCATCACCAAAATCTCTGCGGACTCTCTTCCGAGGTGAAGGCGCATCGCTGATCTGGCTGGAACGGGACACAGCGCGGGCCGCCTCGGATGAATCGTTGCTTGTAGACCAGTCCGTGTCTGATAGCTTCCTTAGGAGTTGATTACCGCCGTCAGCACTGTTGATGACCGATCCAGGCATGATGATATCCACCGAGCAACTCCTGGTCCTGATTCTGAGTATCACTGTGTAAGGGGGCTGGTAGTAAATAGCGATGTGACCTATGTCACAACCCAAGCGGAACATGGCATGGAGTGATTAAGTTACATTAGATGTAGTAATACATGCTTTCAGTTGCATGGCACGCGAATGATTACGCGATGTGAAAAAAATTTCTATGAATACATTGTAGAACTGCTTCATTGGGATTTTTCAACGACAATTTTGGATAAAATATGGAGAAAAATTCAAAATTCAAGATAAATTTTTAACGTAAAACAATGGTCTGATGAAAAAAATCCCCCGGGGGGGGGGTTATTCAAGCAAATCCGGTAAAATGTCACCTACAAACCATGTGTGCAAACCTTATTACAACGCATTTACAGATCACGTCAAACATCTATAACGGGAATGAATCATAATGAATGAGATGGCCAAATTATGACGACGACAATGCTTATACCGTACTACCTTGAAATACCCCAACGCCCCATCCCATGGGGGGTTTATCATTTCGCCATCACAATTTGAGCGGAGTTAATTCGAGGGGGGGGGGCTTATTCGATGATTTTTCCGTAAGGATCGTAGTAAATTGTAGGCATTTGCGTATATAAAACAGGTAATAAATGTGTCCAAACAGGATATATTGCCTTGCCTGGACGTTGACATAAAAACATCGGAAGCTACGCAAACACATGATGTACACAATTCCGGAGGGGGTATTTCGAGGGGGGTTATTATTTCGCCAGCCCATTTTAAGGGGGAGGGGTTAATCCGAGGGGGTAGTGATTCGAGATAATACGGTATTCCCACTTGGGAAAAGGGGTAGGTTGGGGCGCTTGGGAGTGGGGCTGATGATGGCAAAATGTCGAAAATTGGAACTTTTTGGACTTTTCGAACTTTTGAGCACGCTGTGAAAAAATACTAATTTTTTTAAAGACACAAAAAGACTTTTCGATATTTTTAGGGCATTCAAGATATTGATACACTCTTGGAAAAATGTGCAGCCCCCCCGCCCCCGCCCCACCCACACCCGCATTCCCTGCCCTTGATTGGATGGATACATAATTGATACAGAGAAAAAACACACATACATACATACAACATTTTTATAAACACTGTATAGATTTTCGTATATCCGCTTCTGAAAATGTAGTTGCCTCGCGGGCGCGGCGCGACGCCCCCGACGCGAGCCAACCCTCTCCCGGATGCTAAATACCTAGGCAGGCCGGCTCAGACAGGTGCGCAGCTTAGTTGACGTAGTAGGGAAGGGGCCCAACGCAACCTGACATTTATTTGGTGATGTTCACAACAGGCAAAATGGTATCAACCACCCACTCCTATCACAGGAAACACTAAAACACCAGACAGCTTGCTGACAGGTTAACTGGTGCATTTGGGGGGGGGGGGCTATCAGTCAGAACATTTAGTAAAATTCATTATCAAAAAAGTATTGCTGGATCAATCTGCATCATATTAAATCTGGTTATCCAAGCAATTCGATGGAATACGGTAGCTTACGGCCAGCAGGAAGCTGTCAGCGTTTCGGTGTAAACGAAAGATGGTAAACGAACCGCTTCAGCTTTAGGATCCCACGTCTGGCACTTGCGGTGCTCACGCAATACTGCGCGCAGTTCGCTACTTTTTGCAGGTCCAGCTCCAACCAAATCGAACCGGACTCGCTGCACATGGGGCAGTGGCACACGTTAATCAATGAATTACCGATGAATGAATGAATATTCGAGGGGAGTAGTGGGAGTGGGGATTATTTTTTGTCATGGGCTTTTATATGGAAGTTGGAGTGAAAAACTCCAACGAAAAACCTTTTGCTTTTCGCTCAACGAACTTCGCTTCGCTCAATGCCCGTTATTCGGGGAGTTATTCGAGGGGGAGTTATTCGAGGGGGAGTTATTCGAGGGGGAGTTATTCGAGGGGGAGTTATTCGAGGGGGAGTTAATCGAGGGGGAGTTAATCGAGGGGGAGTTATTCGAGGGGGAGTTATTCGAGGGGGAGTTATTCGAGGGGGAGTTATTCGAGGGGGAGTTATTCAAGGGGGGTTATCAACAGGACAAAACATCTGCTCCAAGTTTACATAATGTGTAAATGTGAATGTGCAGGTTTTGTGATTGTGAATAGTGCTCATCATGTAAAAACGTATTCGAGAGGGAAGTTATTGGGGCACCCTGTTCAAGGGAACTGCTAAAGATAAACAAACTTTAGCTTTGGAAGCGCTGTCGTCGCTGGCGGCATTTTCGCCACACAACCTGCTGCCAGACTGGCCGCTCGAATCATCCGACTCCGACCCTGAGGAGAGACTTGTTTATACAACAAGATTTCATCAAGGTTGCGAAATGGGGTGCTGTTCAAATGGGTGTTCAAATAAGGGTGTGCTTCTAAAAGTACCGATCTACAAAAAATCGATTTCGAGATAATCGCAATTGAAAGTTTGGAGTATGCAATACCCATACATGGGTATTGGGTATGGGAATTTTGGGTATGGGTATTTCAGCCATATTGATGGGTATCCACATGCATGGGTATAATCATTGATTATACACATAACACTAGCTATATAAAATTTAGTGAATTATATTTTTGTAGTACAGTACATTTTAAAGGAACAAATTGGTAATAGCATGTAGATCGGTATTTTTTAAAGCACAAAATCAGAGAGCTGTAGATCGGTACTTTTACCCATAATAAAAAAAGCACAAAATGGGTTTTTGCTGAATCAGACGCCGATCTGACATCGGTACTTTTAGAAGCACAAAAAAAAATGTGCAGATCGGTACATTTAAAAGAACAATATTGAATAAAGACACAAAAGCTGAAAAAACTTGTAGATCGGTACTTTTAAAATTTCAAAAACCGTATTTTGTGATTTTTTTGCTTTTTTCGACCCCCCATATCTCAAAATTGAATTTCGCACCCCCCACATATTATATATTTTTTTGAAGCACATGTTTATGGGGACCCCAAAAATGGTCCTAACTCAAATTTGAAAAATTTGTAGATCGGTACTTTTAGAAGCACACCCTTCAAATGCACATGGCAAATTGATTCCGTTTCGACATTGCCGCATGTGCACTTGAAATTGCCATGCAACCAAAATTGAGCTAAAATCGAGTTGAAAATCGAGTTCCATATGGATTATGGAGGTATTTCAAAGGGGGTAATTTTTACTCAGCTCGAAAACAGCTTAAAGCTTAAAGGGTTTTTTCGAGGGGGCTAATTCCATGTTGTATTTCATGGAAATATGTGACATTGACTGCTGTGTGTAATGATCTACAATAAAATGTCCCATTTGGTCACATTTATTTGCACAATTTCCAGAATTCAGTTTCTGGCGCCATCCAAAAGAATGACGCCAGGCGCCAAATTTCCGACACCGAAAATGGCGCCAAGCGCCAAGGGCGCCATTCGAAATAATGGCGCCAGGCGCCAGATGGCGCCACAGAAAAGTGCGCCTAGCGCCAATCCCAATAGCGCCATTCCACCACTACACACAAGCCAAGCCAATACGTAACCCACCGGAGATCGTCCTCAGGCGTTTGCGGCAACGGGGCGGAGTCGGGGGAGGTGTCGAACGCGGCGGAGACACCGGGCCCGGGGTGTTGTCGCCATCTTCATTCAGTGTCGCCAGCGGGGTGATGCACATTCTCTCGAAGGCCTCATTGACCGCCCACCGCTCCACAACTTTCGAATCCATCGACCGCGGCAGCCGTCCACGCCCAGCATACCAGTACCCGCCCGCGCCCACGCCCAGTACATACTGCACAAAAAGAGGAAACGCTTTAAAAATTGCCATTGCAATAAATATTGTCATTTCATGCATAAATAAAATGCATGATTATTACCTAGATTGCAGATTGCAGACAATGTCTGTGACTAGTGATTTGAAAGCGCCATGGTACTGGAGCCAAAGCAAAAAGCGCAATGGGGCTATCGTGCTGTGGCGCCATTGGTGCTTGGCGTTATGCCAATGAAAAGCGTCATGGCGCTTTTGGCGTTTGGCGCTATTTTAACCTGACGCCTGGAACTAAATGCCTGGAGGTGGAGCTTGGCGCTAGCGCCAAAGCAAAAAGCGAAGAAAAAGCGCCATGGCGCTTTTGGCGCTTGGCGCCAAAGTCCTAGCGCTTTCCACATCACTATCTGGGATGGGACTGCACTGCACATCCACTACGGCCAGAAAAAATGAAGAAAAAAAATTAAACAAACTTTTGCCTCAACGGCGTTGTGTGTCGGCGACAACCTGCCGCTTCCCGACTCGGACTGGATGCTTTCGGACTCGGAGTGGCCGCTATCAGACTCGGACTGGCCGCTGCCGGAGTGGCCGCTGCCGGAGCCGGAGGACGTGCCGCAGCCGGAGGACTGGCCGCTTAAGGTCGCCGACACTGATGAGAGAAAATGCTAATGTTTAAAAGGCGTTGGATCATGCATTTATGTAAATAATAGGCTGCTGGTTCTGACCAAAAATATCTCAACCTCAAATAATTCCCCCGTCTAAGTTGACTGATACAATATCAAGACTCGAACTGGTTTAGCAATACAGTGACCCAAAGGTAGAAACACGTAACCTTCACGTTTCGAGGTTACCCAGAGTCTATTAGATCCCAAATTTCAAGGGAACATAAGTTAGCATACTTAGAATACCTAAGATTTGTTCTTTCTGGATCGCAATGACTTTTGTCATTGTGAGTAAATAGGGAATGGAAGAATTCTATTTTTTGAACCACACCCCAATGTTTTCGATATTTCGACAAGATTTATTGACAAATGAAATATCGATCGACCCAACTTTTATAAATTTAAACAAAGATTTTTTACCCAATACGTAACCCACCGGAGATCGTCCTCAGGCGTTTGCGGCAACGGGGCGGAGTCGGGGGAGGTGTCGAACGCGGCGGAGACACCGGGCCCGGGGTGTTGTCGCCATCTTCATTCAGTGTCGCCAGCGGGGTGATGCACATTCTCTTGAAGGGCTCATCGACCGCCCACCGCTCCACAACTTTTCCATTCGAATCCATCGACCGAAGGCGCGGCATCCGCTCACCACGAACCAGGTTATGATTAAGTCTCTGCACACGAGGGGGAATACAAAATGCACATGCACAGGAACACTACACTGGTTTACTGCCAGATCCTCAGATCAACTCATAAATCAGCTTTGAATGCATTTGAGTTTACTGGAATGGGTTATTCTTGATCCCCATAAACCGCAGTTGACATATACCTCGTTCTGGTAACCTCAAATGCGTTCAAAGTCGATTTGTTTAGCAAAATATGGCGGTAGATTGGGCGGTATGGGCGAATTAATCCCCACAACTTTTTAAATCAAAATACAAAATATTATATTGATAGATAAAGTCAAGCAAAAATTAAGAATTTCCAAAAAACAGTCCGAAAAAACATCAATTCCTAAATACACCCCCCATCTTTTGAAATTCATACAAAATTGAAATCCACAGCCGCAGCCTAACCCGCAATTTATAAGTTTCAATAGCCCTACTGTAATAACATGAAATACCAGCGGTTGTGGCACACAATTTGGCGCCCACCAAATTGTTACCAAAATATGCCGTTGCCGTTGTCGCCATGGCGCAACTCACCAGGCCGCCTTGATTGCAGGCAGCTCTTCTGAATTGACCACGGCGACAACGGCGGGTTTTTTTGAGTCGCTCCAGGCGGGGAGGGACGGTAATCAATCTATTTGGAGGGACTTATCTGATAAACGATTGAAACCTATATATTGCGGGTTCGCTGGTTCCAGTCCCCCCTTGCACTTGCATTAGACAAAAATGCGGGTATGGCTTAACGCAGTCTCAATACGCGTAAAACAGCGTACTGGGTAAATACCCATGGCCATGCGTACAGTACTTCAATTGTACAAGTGCAGTACCAATTGTGATTGTACCCTACCCAGTATTTATAAAAAATATGTACTTATTTCTAAGAATATGAGCACGGATGAAAACATGTATGTACATTCTGTAAAAAAATCGAGCCGCAGGTCCGTTTCTAAAAATGGATGTGACTGCAGGCAGAAGTGGTCAACTACCTAGTCTAGTAGGAATGACAATCGATACTTGTACACCAAAAAGTATCAATTTTAAGCTCCCGTGAGAGAAAAACATACTCAAGTTGAATAAAAATACTTGGAAAAAATACTTTTACGCAAGTTTACCCAACCCAAGTATCTACCAGTGCGGATACTTTTCAGTAAAAAAAGTGAGTAAAAAAAGTATGTGGTCAAGTTAAGTGAGACAGGTAATTAACTCCGCAGACCAGCGGAAGTTTTAGTAAGAGACGATATACATGACATAATATTATTGCCTTTGTCGTTGCGTTGTCAAACTCACGCTCCGCCTGCCAGCCAAGCCAACATAGTAGCATTGGGGTGGGGCGGGATTAGTGCCAAAATTTACTGTTTGTCAGCGTACTTATATGGAATGGGATGTGTGGGTGGGTACTTAATGAAACTGTTCCTCCTCCTAATGAAATGAAAGAGTCTCCTTAACCACGCACAAACGACATGCGTCGACGTCAGCACTCAGAGCAGTCAGTCAAGAGTGTCACTCATGTAGTAATGCCATGGATGTCAATCACATCACTTCATTAAAAGTTATGTCACGTCATGTCGCTTGTCACCACCACCACAGACATTTCACCGGTCCTGTTCGGATTAGCAAAACACAGATGCGGAATATACAAATTTTGTTATTTTTTATTTTGATTTGATGACTGGTGTGGTGATTTTTTGATTGGGGCTGGGGTGGGGGGGGGGACTGGGGAGTCCAGCCAGAGCAGTTGCGCTTTCGCTTACGCTTTCATAAAATACCCTTACGCTTACACAGTATCCATACTCAAAATTTGGAGGTGTATTTATGCTTACGCGTTCCAAAAATACCGGTATGTAATGTATGTGACGTAGTAAAGTAAGGTAAAGTAGTCAAAGACGAGTGTGTAAAGTA
Source organism: Sphaerolaimus hirsutus (assembly GCA_964036195.1). Taxonomy (NCBI): domain Eukaryota; kingdom Metazoa; phylum Nematoda; class Chromadorea; order Monhysterida; family Sphaerolaimidae; genus Sphaerolaimus; species Sphaerolaimus hirsutus. The sequence goes on from CAXIWS010000278.1 coordinate 45,717, forward strand.
AAGTGACAATCTGACAAATGTCAATCACTGGCAAGTGACAACTGGCAACATAACAATTTTTTACAGAACCTTGCATTGCATGACAATTAACACTTTACTTTACTTACGCTTTACTGGGACATGCTATGCTGGCCAACCGAACCAACCTGGCGAATACGCTGTATGCGCTGAGGGTGGTGGTGGTATACGTCACGGCAAGTTGTGGATGCCATCGCAGATTCTACCAGCTACACGGCGCACTAGGTCAAATGTTTCTGAAATGTTAAAAGTACCAACCAGCTCCACTGAAATAAAACTAAAGAAGAAAAAAAATAAGATTTTTTAGAAGCCATATCCAAAATTAGAAATATAAAAATGGCAGGTATAAAAGTTGACGCCAACAATGGATATGGATGGACTACATAAACACGCTGCACACAGTAGTGGACATCGAATTGAAACCAAATGTCAACGACAACGAGTACAGACCATTTCGTAGTTATTCAGTTGTTTATGGTAGTGAGAAAATGGGCAAAGGAAAAAAAGTGTGACAAAGCCATTTACAACACCATCATCATGAATCGAACCAAAATGTTCATTCATTTTTCCAACTGAGGTGGGAGGGAAATGCTGACGCAATAGATTTCATGAGGCCTGACCTGAGGCTGATGATTTTGCCTCTATCTGATGATTACCGCGTTCCATTAATTACACCTGTTGCCCTCGTGTCGTTACCCACCATAGAATATGAGCACGGATGAAAACATGTATGTACATTCTGTAAAAAAATCGAGCCGCAGGTCCGTTTCGCCACCACACCACCACAAAGCTACATATGTTCCTAAAGTACCAAAATCAAACGCGGTTAGATGTGAAAGAGCACTCCAAATTTTTGCCCAGACGCGGGCCGCAAATCCGCAAAGCGTGCCGCATAGAGCGCGTATGCAGCGAAGTTAATCCGTCAAGCAAAATCAAAAAAATAGGTATGTTGCAAAAGGTGCGGCAACACTGACATGTGAGTGAGGTGGCAACCAATTTGATGCATGTGAATCGATGCATTTTTTGATGTGACAGTTATACTGTGGAATGGGGCACATGTTGATGTGACAGTTATACTGTGGAATGGGCAATGGGGCACATGTTGATGTGAAATGATGCAGCTTTTATTGCTAAATGAGGCAGAAGCTTGATGTAATAATTTGATGTAATCATTTGCCGATCTGCTCCAGTGATCACAGACACGGTAAAATGAAAGGTGTCGAAGGAAAGTGCATGGAAATCTGCAGAGTTGTTTATAAATGAAATTCTCATGAAATGTTAAGTGTCAATATTCATGCGAAGTTCAGTGTACTCCAGCGACATTAAGCCGGATTTGCAGCATAACGATCAATAGGAGCCAGGGGGTGATGCGAAATACCATGTCCTTACCCTATGACCTATTTATGTCGCAGCAATATAAATAGAAAATAAGTGTGAAAAATACAAATACAAAAAATGATGAAAAGAAGCACAAACTTCACATTTCTACCGAAACCTTCAGCGGCTGAGTTCAGCCATCATGTCGCGACCAACTGTGCAAATGATTCTAGATTGCACATTGAACCAAGTTGGAAATTCAGAAATCTTAATGCATTTTTTGTTGCCTGATTGATTGACATGTTTGATTGACACAAAAATGACAAGACAGGAAATGCTGTTGCATCACACTCACACGTGGCACATAACACTGTTTGCATTATAGATTAGTTTACTCCCAAATCGTCATGAGTGCCGACTCGTCATAGACTCCAATTGTCATACCATCGCCATGGTTCATCATTAAAATGCATGTATGCATGTAAAAATCAGCTTACGACATAAAAATCGAGATAACGTTTCTATGATTAGCTCAATTTTCGAACATTGACACAACATAGATAATCAATATCATGTGAGGTGAAAATCGCAATAGAGACAATGTCAATTCAAGTCTATAACGGTTCAGTGCTTGCCTCAGCTACAACTTCAACTCAGGTCTCAGACCATGACAATATGGATTATGACGAGTTGACAATAATTGTCTGGCCGCGAGAATATAACCCGTGTTATACAAGCGTGTTATAAGCGGCGGGCAGTTGTTTTTGGGAAATTGGGATTGGGAATTCACGGATAGATTTTTCAGATTGGAACTGAAGTTGCCTATAATTACCGCTTCAAAGTTTGCACAATTAATGAAAACAGATGTGTGCATGTGATGTGATATCAGTTGCAGAGTTCATTTACTGGCAAAAGTTGGAATAAAATAAATATGGACTTGTCAAGTGAGAATAGCATGATGGGAATCATGTGTGATGCAAAATCATGCACGCATATTCATTCATACTAGGTCAGGGCGGTGGCAGGCGGGCAGGTCAGTAGTTCAGTCACATTGAGACTTGAGTCAGAGATTCAGGACTCAGGTAAAAGGAAATACAAAATACACAAAATACACGGCGCATTAGGTCAAATGTTTCTGAAATGTTAAAAGTACCAGCTCCACTGAAATAAAAAAGATTTTTTAGAAGCCATATCCAAAATTAGAAATATAAAAATGGCAGGTATAAAAGTTGACGCCAACAATGGATATGGATGGACTACATAAACACGCTGCACACAGTAGTGGACATCGAATTGAAACCAAATGTCAACGACAACGAGTACAGACCATTTCGTAGTTATTCAGTTGTTTATGGTAGTGAGAAAATGGGCAAAGGAAAAAAAGTGTGACAAAGCCATTTACAACACCATCATCATGAATCGAACCAAAATGTTCATTCATTTTTCCAACTGAGGTGGGAGGGAAATGCTGACGCAATAGATTTCATGAGGCCTGACATGAGGCCGATGATTCTGCCTCTATCTGATGATTACCGCGTTCCATTAATTACACCTGTTGCCCTCGTGTCGTTACCCACCGGCCACCACACCACCACAAAGCTACATATGTTCCTAAAGTACCAAAATCAAACGCGGTTAGATGTGAAAGAGCACTCCAAATTTTTGCCCAGACGCGGGCCGCAAATCCGCAAAGCGTGCCGCATAGAGCGCGTATGCAGCGAAGTTAATCCGTCAAGCAAAATCAAAAAAATAGGTATGTTGCAAAAGGTGCGGCAACACTGACATGTGAGTGAGGTGGCAACCAATTTGATGCATGTGAATCGATGCATTTTTTGATGTGACAGTTATACTGTGGAATGGGGCACATGTTGATGTGACAGTTATACTGTGGAATGGGCAATGGGGCACATGTTGATGTGAAATGATGCAGCTTTTATTGCTAAATGAGGCAGAAGCTTGATGTAATAATTTGATGTAATCATTTGCCGATCTGCTCCAGTGATCACAGACACGGTAAAATGAAAGGTGTCGAAGGAAAGTGCATGGAAATCTGCAGAGTTGTTTATAAATGAAATTCTCATGAAATGTTAAGTGTCAATATTCATGCGAAGTTCAGTGTACTCCAGCGACATTAAGCCGGATTTGCAGCATAACGATCAATAGGAGCCAGGGGGTGATGCGAAATACCATGTCCTTACCCTATGACCTATTTATGTCGCAGCAATATAAATAGAAAATAAGTGTGAAAAATACAAATACAAAAAATGATGAAAAGAAGCACAAACTTCACATTTCTACCGAAACCTTCAGCGGCTGAGTTCAGCCATCATGTCGCGACCAACTGTGCAAATGATTCTAGATTGCACATTGAACCAAGTTGGAAATTCAGAAATCTTAATGCATTTTTTGTTGCCTGATTGATTGACATGTTTGATTGACACAAAAATGACAAGACAGGAAATGCTGTTGCATCACACTCACACGTGGCACATAACACTGTTTGCATTATAGATTAGTTTACTCCCAAATCGTCATGAGTGCCGACTCGTCATAGACTCCAATTGTCATACCATCGCCATGGTTCATCATTAAAATGCATGTATGCATGTAAAAATCAGCTTACGACATAAAAATCGAGATAACGTTTCTATGATTAGCTCAATTTTCGAACATTGACACAACATAGATAATCAATATCATGTGAGGTGAAAATCGCAATAGAGACAATGTCAATTCAAGTCTATAACGGTTCAGTGCTTGCCTCAGCTACAACTTCAACTCAGGTCTCAGACCATGACAATATGGATTATGACGAGTTGACAATAATTGTCTGGCCGCGAGAATATAACCCGTGTTATACAAGCGTGTTATAAGCGGCGGGCAGTTGTTTTTGGGAAATTGGGATTGGGAATACACGGATAGATTGTTCAGATTGGAACTGAAGTTGCCTATAATTACCGCTTCAAAGTTTGCACAATTAATGAAAACAGATGTGTGCATGTGATGTGATATCAGTTGCAGAGTTCATTTACTGGCAAAAGTTGGAATAAAATAAATATGGACTTGTCAAGTGAGAATAGCATGATGGGAATCATGTGTGATGCAAAATCATGCACGCATATTCATTCATACTAGGTCAGGGCGGTGGCAGGTCAGTAGTTCAGTCACATTGAGACTTGAGTCAGAGATTCAGGACTCAGGTAAAAGGAAATACAAAATCAGCGCATCCACTAACAGCCAAACAAACTGAATCAAACAAGGCTAACGCAAATACCGCAGGCGGCATTTATATATGAACGCGCCGCACGCCACCGCTAATTGCGATTTGACCACACCACACCACCAGGCCAGACGCCGCAACCCAGAACAGAAGCCCGACCAGATAATTTTCCAATGGATTACTTTACTTTATTTCGCAAACTTTCGCAAACTTCAGATATGATCCCACCTGTCGGCATTTCACGTTTTATTTGCGTCAACAAATTCAATCAGCGAGCAGATGCGTGCAGTGCATGCATTAGCCAACAATAGAGCAAACTAGCTAAGTATCCCACTCCCAGTCCCACGCTTTGATCAACATCCGACGGTGATGAGATGATCCCCCACCCCAGTCCCACGCCTGCGTCCCGCTCCCACTTGAATCCAAACGAAATTGCTCACGCGACCATGGTCTTTGATGTCACCGACTGTCGCCATCGCCACTAGGACTACTCACACTAGATCGTTGCATGCATTTACGCAGAGGCAGAAACTGTCAAAATAAATGGAAAACCAATACCTAGTGCGGTGATTAGCGCGTCCGCTGCCGCCGCGCCCTGTACGCCCGGCGAATTTGGGCGTTTCGCGCTGCGCGGGGGGTCAATCGAGGGGGGGGTTAATTCAGGGTGGGGGGGGGGGGGTCAATCGAGGAAATACGGTATATGACATATTTGACATTTTACTTTACATGGTATGGGGACTGGGCCTGGGCTGAGTCTGGTCTGCTGACTCAGTCTGGTGGTGGTGTGGTGAGGTGATTGGGTATACGGTCTCTGTTGAAAGAAAACTACAATTGAAAAGCAAAAATAAGTAAAATTGGATTCTGTGCACCAGCAACTGCGAGCGATGCCACGAAATGAGATGATGTCTCTCACATTATTATAACTACTCACTCACAGCGATCATATCTACACACTTTAAAATTTTATGAACTCAGTTTCGCTCACCCAGTCGCGGTCGGTAGTAAGTAATCATTAATCAACCATGGCACATAGGGGTATAATTGCAGAGAATACTAGTGACGCGAGACTACTTAGTACTTGATCTTTAAAAAATTTGTATATTCATGAATAATTGGATATTTGAGTGTGCAAAATAAGCACCGATCCGAATAAGTATGCACGCACACGCATCACGCAGTACCGGTACAAAAATAGTAACAGGAGAATGTAGTGGGAACTGGGATGGGACGTATTTGAAGATTAGTCATCTTAAGTGATGTAAAAGCGCCATTGAGCTAGCGCCAAAGCAAAAAGCACCATGGCGCTTCTGGCATTTGGCGCCATTTGTCTTTGGCGCCATTGGCGCTTGTCTAGCGGGAAGAAAAAGCGCCATGGGGCTTTTGGCGCTTGGCGTAAAAGTCCTGGCGCTTTTAACATCAGTAGCCATGTTATTGTTATTTGCCAACTCATCGTTATTGTGTTTGATGTCAAGTGAAAAAACAACGCAAACATGTAATGCTAGTAAAAAATTTACATAGATAAATGCTATTTAAAGCTATTTACATGCTTCTTATACATAAATAGGCAGAATAGGCACTTGGCACATGCAGAATAGGCACTTGTATACGCAACACGATTAACACTCATCGCGGAATTTCGGCGCCATCCAAAATTGCCAAATTGGCGCCAAGTGCCAAGGGCGCCATTCAAAATAATGGCGCCAGGCGCCAGATGTTTTCCATCACTAGTTAGATCTCGTTCTCGGGTGTACACTGGACTGAAGAGTGGTAGTGGTTGGTTTCTATTGTTACTGTTTTTGTTCCCGTGCCATACCTTATCGGTGCTTATTTTTTGCGTACTCAGACATTCAAGTTCTCATAAATCTACAAATTTTACAGAGATTAAGTAGGCGCTATTCGAAATCGCCTATTCGAACCAGCGATCACCATTTAATTTTCGTCTTAATCACCACCACGGTTGGCTGTTAAAAATTATTCGTATACAAATTGTAATCAAAAATGGTATTTTATTTTAATTTTATTCTTGATTCCTTTGTTTTGTTTTGTTTTATTCCAAAATGTCATTTACCTATTAAAAAAATAAACCAGTTTACAAATTTTTTACATAAATTCTACAAAAAAATCGAATCTTGCATGCTAGGCCAGCAAAATGTTCATCATTAGACAGACCTAACCATGAGAAACTTTCAAGTGGAATTTTCTTCATTAATTTGCATAAGGTTGCATGCAGTAGGTATTTATTGTTAGCTGGTTACAATTATTGATAACAATGGTTTCCATTTTTGGTACAACGGAACAACTACTGGAGTGGGGCCAGGGCGTGCTGTGGACATTTGTAAAATGTCATGCAAAGTGTCAATAGTCATGTCCGATGTCAAACAAAGTGTGAAATGTCATGCCAAATGCCACGCACATGCAAAGTGTAAATTGTATTAAAATCATCAAATATTTTTTATCCAAATTGAATGTGTTTTTTGATGTTCGCATAAGATTTGGATACAAAAACAACAACAAAATTTGGATACAAAACAGAAAATTTGGATAATTTGTGCTTAACACTTGACAGTTGAACTTATTTTTGTCATGACAATTCACTTTACTTTACATGTGTCATGACTGGTGATACTTTGCATGACATTTTACATGATATTTGACACTTCACAGGGCTTGGTACAGCCCCCCCCCCCCAGCCCAGTTCCCAAAATAGACATATTTTTATTTTGAAATTTTCCATTTTTTTTATATTTGATAATTAAATTTTCCATTTAAAAAAAAAATTTTCTGAGATTTTGCCTACCGTGGGAGTGGGAGTGATCACCACAAAGTAACAAGTAACTTTAGAAAACATACAAAAAAATTTTATTCAAAAAACATGACGCACGACCAACGATGGAAAAACATAAATTGAACACAGAAACTCATTGAGTTTCTGTGTTTGTGTTTTCACAGAAACACGGAAACTCACAAATTTGAAAAACTCAAAACTCAGTTTTGTTGATTGAGTTTTGAGTTGTTTTTTGGAGAACACAGAAACACAGAAACACGGAAATACAGAGTTTTTGAGTTTTTTTCAGCGAAGTGGTTGAACACATTTAGCATGTTGCAAAACCAATATTTTATAAGAAAACCGCTGTTTCCACATCAAAATGCCGTAAATCAGAATTTTTGGGGGGAAAACTGAAATTTTTTGGACAAAAACTTGAGTTTTTAGAAAGAAACTCAAAAAACTCGAGTTTTAACAAAAACACAGAAATAAAAACAGAGTTACTCAAGTTTATTTCGATAAAAAAAACTCAAAACACACATATTCATTTTTGAAAAACTCAAAACACAGAAAGTGTTTTTTTGTGGAGAACTTACCCATCGTTGCGCACGACGGGACAGCTATTGCCAATTAACGAAAAGTACGACGGCACGAAAAGTAACAATTGCCCACTACTGATACTGACCAGACCACTCTACTCCCACATTGCGTATCGACACTTTGTCTCGTGACAGGTTTCGTACATTGGGCGCCCTCCCCCGGCTGGGCCCATTGTCCTGCCAAAGACCCGAAAGTAATTTGGGCCTGTAAAAAATCCCTTAATTTTAGCTGTCCCTACTGTACCCGGATCACAACTCCACTCTCTGAGGTACGATAATTGTCCCCAATTGCCACATATGTTTTTCACCAGTAGTTCGAAGCAGCCAGAGCCGAATGCGCTTCCAATTGGTGCCAATTTTTCCCCGCCCGCGCCCGTCATAGCGAGAACGCCTATAATATGTAGGAGGTTGGGTGGAAAAAGGGTCACTTTAAGAATACGGTCATTGTCGCATGAACGCGCTGACCAATTACCATTTTTGTTTGCATAAGCTATCTGTACGGTGAGACCATACGCATTTCCCATACGGCGTATTCCACATGCAAATACGTTGCACAATTTTTCTCCTGTATTGCACAAACCTAACATTGCACATGAGTGCCGTCAGTTGCACATGGCAGAACAAAGATTGCACATATATGGCAAGTCTCAAGTGGCAAAAATTGCACATGGCACCAGTAATGGCACCATAATGGCGTTGAATCTTTGCCCGCCATGGGAAATATTATGTCCCCATGTGCAACTTATTAATTTGTGGAATGTGCGTCACTTATATGGGAGGTTTATTACAAATGTGCAATACGCGGTTATGGGGAATCCGCCATTCCCCGGTTATTTGCGGATTTATCTGCAATGGATCATGACGCAACGTGTCCATTCTGACATTTTGACAACGTTATGGAACTTGATCATAAAATTTTTTGTCGGCACACGAAACAGTGTAAACGAACGACCCTTTGCTTTACGCTTTCCTACATCGCTGGGAAAAAAAGGGGGGTGCATCATTTAGTATGCTAGTCACTTAGTATGACGCGGAAATGCATGGTTGGTATGCTGTAGTGCCTCATTTCAAGTGCTACTTTGCTAGAAGTGAATTGAGAAGTAAAATGAGAAGTGAATCGAGAAGTAAAAAAGTAAAAACACATGGCAAGTAAAAAAGAAAATGCTTAAAAAATATTTAAAAAATTCTTAAGTGTCCCATTTGATGAGCAAGCATGTGATGATTGCATGGTGGCATACAAAGTGTAGCTAGTTGTGATGTCAAGCGATGCCTTACAGCATCCTAAGTGGGCTTTTTTCGCAGCATACCATGTACAGTATACCCACTTGTTAAATTTACACACATGCCAATCTGCAGATACCGTTTTTGCTTGAATAGTCCCCCCTTGAATAATTCCCCCCTGTAAGACGAGTGAGGGAATAATAATTCCCCCCTCGAATAATCTCCCCTTACAGATATTTCGTCAAATAGTTGTGCCAAATTTTAACAAAAATGGCACGTTTTTGTGTTAAATATGCACATTTTGTGAAATGAGATTTGACAGAAAGATGCTCGAACATTTTGACAAAAGAATAATTCCCCCCTCGAATAATTCCCCCCCCCCCCTTGAATAGTTCCCCCCTTAAAAAGTCTGGCGAAATAAAAATCCCCCAGGGGATTATTCAAGCAGATACGGTAATTTGGAGACGGACCACTTCTAATCATGCACACTTCACATCAAGCTCAGGTGCATCACATCTATCCAAGAAGTGCCTCACTTCACAGCAAAACTTTTAATTGGGTTACTGCCCCACTTCTAATCAAGAACTGCATCATTTCTAATATAAAATGCTTCACTTCACATCAAAACTCTTAATTGGGCTACTGCCCCACTTATAATCAAGAACTGCATTACTTCTAATCAAATATAATTTCACAATATTTGTCATCAATGTGTCTGCTGTTTGTATATTCTTACTGCATCCAGATTATGTTTGTATTATGTATTGCATTAAGTATTGCCCATTGTTCAGTATTTTTTACTCATTGGCATTTATATATAGACACAAGGAACAAACAGCATACTTTTCCCACTATGAATTCCATGCTATAAAACCTATAGTGGTGACTGGGATTTGTGTGACTTTCAATGTAAAGAATTGACTTATCTTACGATGATAGACCTGAGATGACATCCTCATCCCCAATTGAATGAAAACCAGTCATGCTTTCAATAAAGTAAAATTACAATGTCTTCCGAATGTTTAAATACTCATGAACAATGTGTATCCATTGACATATGCTAATCAATTTTCATTTTTAGCTCAAGTGTACTTAAAAGTTATGTCACATTGAAGTTTTGAATACACTGTGTCAAAGGGCAGCAAGCAGTTTCTACATAGACACATGTTTTTCCCAGGCAATACTAATTGCAACAGGTGCAGCACAAAGTGCAGTCTGCAGCTTTTACAACCAGCTGTGTATATTACATGAATTATTTTTATCTTTGATCTGAAGTGATGCAGTAAGCACCATATGCACAACAGACATTGATGAGAAATAAATATTTGTGGAAGTAACTTTTTGATTAGAAGTGATGCAGTACTTGATTAGAAGTGGGCAGTAGCTCACTGCTCAATTGATAGTTTTGATGTGAAGTGAGGCAGTTTTGATGAGAAATGAGGCAGTACTTGATTAGAAGTGAGGCAGAAACGTTTGATTAAGTATTGATGTGAAGTGAGGCAGTTCCTGATTAGATGTGATGCACCTGGGGCTTGATGTCAAGTGTGCATGATTAGAAGTGATGCACACTCGTAATTTGAGCCTGCGGTTGAAGACTTAAGGCGCTGTCAGTTGTCGGTTCGGTTTTCGTTTTGAAACCAAACTGACAAATGATATTTGTTTTCAAATGCCTGTAACTCTTATACGACAGGCTCAAATTATCTGCAAATTGGCATGTGTGTAAACTTAACTAGTGAGCACACTTCACTACCTTTTTCTACCACAAGTTTTCAGATATGGAACTTACCATATTTACTCGAATATTTCCCCCGGGGAATTATTTTTTAGCCATACATTTTTGAGGGGGGCACTATTCAAGGGGGGAATTATTCAAGTGGGGGAATTATAGTTTCCTTAGAATTTTCAAGTATGTTTCTGTCACACAAGACACAACATACACATGTAAGGTTCAATTTCCATTCTAGTGCACATTCGTTTGCATGGATTCCATACACACTGCGCTGCATTTGTATTCGTTGAGTCAAATGAGGCACTGCTATTTTGCTTGCTTTGATTGCATCGGTTGTCTTTTTAATAAATGTGCATTATTTATTCTCCATCATTGTGGAGGGGGATTACCTATTCAAGTGGGGGAATTATTTTTTTCCACACTCATCTAGCAGGGGGGAATTATTCAAGCGGGGGAATTATTCGAGTAAATACGGTAATTCCAGAATTATGAACTTTTTCACTTAATTTTTTCGTCGGCACCTGAAACTGAAAGCGTGTAAACGCTGCTTAAGTGTACGACTATTTCACAATATATTACGAAGCTAAATAGTCCAAATCCAAACCAAATATTCTCACCATATGAATGCTGCACTTCCCTCCAATCCACACGGTGCACACCCGGTACAGTGAGTTCGAAGGATTTGACAGTCGGCAATCGCATGGTATCCAATTTGACGCCGCTAGCCCATACATCGTCGTCTAAATATCGGTGCGGTCCAAGCAGGTGGAAGTCTAATCGTGGGAATTTTGATTCCCATGTCATCAATCGCGCCTGGTGCTCGCTCGCCACGTAAATGTTCTCTGTAAATTGTTTGAGTATTAGTATGGTTTAGATTGGACTATGCATGCATATGACTGGTAACATTACCAGCCTCATAGCATGTCAGGTGTTGAAACCCCGTATACCTCCACCCATTAGCTAAACAATTCGAAAAATATAAGTCTGTCACACGCTTCTCGATGCGCGTGACATACGATACGACATATGATAGATCACCTTCACCATTTGGCACTTTCCCTGAAAGTGTTCGCAGATTTTCCTACTTCTTTCTGTTTTTTAAATTAGAAAACATTGAGAATGGCAATTGGACCCCCGTCCCGACATGAGTGAAGTTCTACACTTATTCCTAGACGATGTCTGACCCCTTATTTACAAACACAGCAAAACTGGGTTCATGAAGCGCGTGGAAGCGAGCTGGATGCGCGTGAAGGGGCGGCGCCTCAAAGTCCACCCACACGCTTCACCAACCATCGTGCTTGGAGAAGCGTGTGCAAGCACCACGCCGCCACCGTTCCACGCGCATCCAGCCCGCTACCACACTCTTCACGAACCCATATTTTGCTGTGAAAGAATCGAATACTGTGTCACGAATGTAGAACGATAACCGACCAGTTCCTTCGTAGGCTCGGTCCATATTGACCCTTGTTGTAGCCCTTAAAACAATTGCTTTAAGCGCCGGCCGCCGACCTAGAGTTGTTTTTTCGACAAAACCTGCAAAGTCGAAGTTGACTTGTTTGACTGTTACTGACAGTAATGACCTCATGTAGGAATGATGTACATCATGTATGCAATGCAACGTACATGACGCATACTCGGCGGACAGCACACCTAGTATGAAAACCTACCATAATTTTATGAAGAAAATCTTGTGATAAATTTGGTAATTAATTATTCCATAAGTAAAACGAAATACCTATTATGATGGAAACTGTATAATTTTTGGTTCACCATTCAGGTGGGTTATGGTAGGTTTTCATACTAAGTGTGATGTTCGCTGCGTATATTAATTACTGCTAATTTGCATTGTTGCACTGCATCCACTGTACTGTGTATAAATGAAGTATGACAAAGCTTCTGTGGCAAAGTAATTCATATGACAAAAAGCACTGTCAAATTTATAAATAAATTAGCAAAGGAATGAGCGATATTAATAAGCGGGACTAGGTAGGGTGTCAAAAAATTATTTTATGGAAAACAGAAAGGTAAAAAAATGATCAGCCGGAAAACGGAAAAATGAAATGCCGGAAAACGGAAAGCTAAATTTTCATGGAAACGGAAAAGTAACGTGAAATTTGCACGGAAATGGACAAATTTGCCTGAGGAAAAGCTGCATGCAAGTTTGCCTATTTGGCTTTGTTTGTGGTAGCTGTACATTCTACAACAATGGATCATGCCAGTAACTTCACTTGTAGTTCAAGCTTAACTGAACCAACAAAAAATCATCAAAAGGTAGCAAAAATACACTACAACAACAATAAGAATTTAGCAAAAAGTAAACTTTAATGTATCTGAACAGTAAAAAGTATACTCAGCAGACTGCAAAGTATGTGTTTTTTACTGATTTGGATACAGATAAAAATTATGAACGACACAAGAACTTGGGAGTTAAAAACACCATCAAAAAGAATAAATACAGATTGGAAAAATAATTGAAAAATGCCAGAAAACTGGAAATCGAGCCATAAAATGGAAAAATAGCCTGGAAAAATGAAAACGGAAAGGTAAAATATTTTCAGCCGGAAACCGGAAAATGGGCCGAAAAAATTTAAAGGTAAAAAAAGTTCGGTTGTCGGAAAACGGAAAGGTAAGCAAATTTCAGCTGCCGGAAAACGGAAAGGTAAAAAATTTTTCTGTGGAAGAGCGGAAACGGAAAACGGAAATTTGCCACCCTAAAGGAAGCGGGACCCGATTTCACCTATGTATGAATGTGTGTGCTGTGGTGTGGACTGCACTGCACGCGCGCGCCCCGCAGCAAGTCTTATCGGCTAGCGGTAGAGGGAAAATGGATGAAAACTGCAAAATATGTGCAAAATGAAAAATGCAAAATGCGCCAGCCTACAGAAAATGCCAGGGAGACTTACAGAAAATGCCCAAGCGCGCCGCAGACCAGACTTATTTCCGTCAAAAATGTGGATAATATATACTGAATATTTGAATTTGAACATTTTGGCGCATTTTGATTTTCATAGCTTGCTGTGATAATTTCATCAGAAAATACAGTGAATAGAAAAAGATAATGCAGCCGGGGCGGGGTGTAATGAAAGCTTATCGCCGATAAAGCTTATTTATCTCTGACGCAGACCAGTTGACGCAAAGGAAAGCTCAAACCAAGTGCGCATAATCCAATCAGGCATAATCCAAGCACTATCGGTGTTGACTACTTGACTGCATTTTTTGTGCTGTCAAGTCAAGTGCAGCATGATCCAAGCAGAAATGAGGCATAATCCAAGCAAGCACAATTTCGCCTGACTTCTTGTTGATGTTTTTTACATTCACACATCTTATATTTATTTTGCGCATAATACTTTACCTCCAGTAGAAAAACAAACAATCGCGAAAACTCATATGTAAACTCAAATGCGTTCAAAGCCGATTTTTTAGTTTACCAAGATCTGGCAGTAAATTATTGTGTGCAAGCGCAATACGTGTTAGACAAACGTTCCCTTCACTCAATCACTCAATTAATGCACTTGAAAGTAAATATACTCTAGCGGCATTACACCTTACAATGGAATCTACCATATCACATCTGAATAAACGAACAGACATAAAAAATTTCACCATATCAAATCGTTTTGATAAACATGATGAAATTTTTTATGTTTTTTTTTCAGATGCGATATGGTAGATTTCATTGTAAGGTAAGGTCTAATGTCGCTGGACTTGGATTGGCATGTGAGTGCACTTAACTAGTGAGTATGCTTCACTGCTTTAAAGCTTATATATGAATTTTCCAAAATTTTAAGAATAAATATTAGAACAAATTTTCTTAAAACAAAATGTTAGAATTTTTTTAGTATTTTTACAAATAAAACAAAAGATGGACAAAAAAATTGTACATTTTTTTTGTAAAAATCGTTAAGATCTCCAAAAAATTATTATTGTTTTTCTATTCAAAAATTTCTCCAACAATTTGTTCAATACCATACCAAAAAATTCAAAAAAAAAATTGAAAAAAAATTGAACAAAAATTTGAAAACAAAATTCAATAAAAATTCAAAAATAAAATTAAAAAAAAAATGTGAAAAAAAAATTAAAAAAAAAAATTGACAGAAAATTGAAAACAAAAATTTAAAAAAAATTTGAAAAAAAAATTGAAAAAAAAATTAAAAAAAAATTGAAAAAAAAAATTGAAAAAAAATTGAAAATTTTTTTTAAAAAAATTATAAAAAAAATTAAAAAAATTAAAATAAAAAAATTTGAAAAATTTTCCTCTCTGCAAACTCAGCCTTTCTTGTGCGGTCTTGCATAAGCTCCACCTTTTTCAGTGCCGTATCATCATCGGATAGACCAGATTTTCCTGATTCTTTGGCGACCGACTCCTTCCCCTCATCAGAAGATGATTGCACATGAGCGCCATGCTTTTTCGGAATGACCTGTGTCAGCATGTCCTGGAATCCATCTTGGCCATCAAATAACTTTTGATTCAATTTTTTGTTCAATACAATCACCTGCTCATCTCTGTCCAGACCTGCGTGCACGCCGTACTCGGACTGGAAGTTTTCTTTGTGTCGCTGCTGCTCTTGCAGCATGTGCCACAACATTTTGACCGCTGTTTTTTAATTAAAAAAGTTTAGCACATCGTGATTTCTCAAAACGTTTTTTTGAATAAAAAACATTGGCCAACCCTAATTCTGTTGTTGCTGCTGCACCAGGGCATTCTGAATGAGAATTTTTGCATTCCCCCATTCTGAATGGTATCCCACCCACTGCAGCATAATCCCTCAGTCAGTGTCCTCGGGTTGTGACAGGCGCACTGTGGTTTGGCGATTTTTTATTCCACTTTTCACTCTCAAATTCTCCCTAGCCGCTTGTTGTTTCGCCTTCTCCTATGCGGGCTCTACGCTGGTTGGCTATTTGTTTGCTGGCGATGTTGCATCACCGCTTTGCCGCTTTTTTAGCAGCCAAGGTTTTTCTCTTCTCATCAGCTTTCTGTGCCATTTGTATCTTTCTCAGAGTCTTTTCTCAAATCACAACGTTCAATTTCTTCTCTTCCATACCGCCGCTCCATCTGGGCAGGGCACCATGGCACAATGCCACTGGCAACTTTTTGCCCAATGGGAATTTGGCTTGCATATCTTGGGGCTGACTCCATAGGAAGCACTTGCCACATTGCACCCGCGATTCAGTTAGAGTGGCGCAATCACTTCATTGAATCGCTCAGCTTCTTCAGCTTCAAAGAATTTGTTCTGCTCCAATCTGTTATAGCCAAACTTTTTCCGAAACTTCAAATTATCTTGATTGCTTTTGAGAGCCTTTCCATTGCTATAAGTCTATGTCACTTTGTCCACTTCCTTGAGCAATATGCCATATTCATTTTCAGACACAAAGCCCTGCTTGTCCAGTTTCGGTTCCATCAGTGTAGTGATGTGAAAAGCGCCAGAACTTTGGCGCCAAGCGCCAAAAGCGCCATGGCGCTTTTCCGACCCCTAGCGCCAAGCGCCAATGGCGCCAGAGCAAAATGGCGCCAAGCGCCAGAAGCGCCATAGCGCTTTTTGCTTTGGCGCTAGCGCCAAGCGCCAGCGCCAGGCATTTTGTTCCTGGCGCCGGTCAAAAATGGCGCCAAGCGCCAAAAGCGCCATGACGCTTTTCATGGGCGTGGCGCCAGGCGCCAATGGCGCCACAGCAAAATAGCGCCAAGCGCCAAAAGCGCCATGGCGCTTTTTGCTTTGGCGCTAGCGCCAGGCGCCAGCGCCATGGCGCTTTTACATCACTACATCAGTCTGAATGGCATTGATGTGGATTGCGCTCGTGGGTCCCGATTCTTTGGCGGCCAACTCCGCCCCTTGTCGGAAGATGATGCATGCGAGTGGGATGATTTTGGTGGCAGGTGCAGCAGTGGTTATGGGGGCCACTGCTGAGACAGGTCATTCTCATTCATTCTAGCCTGGGAACGGACATGATAATATTTTCAAAGCAGAAAAATACCTGCACAGATTAGGTGCAAAACATGATTTCAAAGACATTTTTGGAAAAGGTCACCAATGTAATTGTGTTTCCCGCCCCATCGTGGACAAGAAAGTCGAATATGGAGGATGGAAGTTTTATGGAATATGGATGGAAGTTATAAGCTAAATATCAATATGGACGATCCCAGTGACAACACTTAAGTTGTAATTAGGTTTGGCCAATGTTTTTTTATTTTAAAAAACGTTTAGAAAAAACATGTTGTGCTAAACTTTTTTATATAAAAAAACAGCGGTCAAAATGTTGTGGCACACGCTGCAAGAGCAGCAGCGACACAAAGAAAACTACCAGTCTGAGACAAGCGTCTCAGCTGACAAACAGTGCAAGCCTGCTGAAAAGAGTGGCACTCATGTGCAATCATCTTCCGACGAGGGGACGGAGTCGGTCGCCGAAGAATCAGGAAAATCTGGTCAATCCGATGATGATACGGAACGGAAAAAGGTGGAGCTTATGCAAGACCGCACTAGAAAGGCTGAGTTTGCAGAGAGGAAAAAGAGGGAACAGGAGAGAAAGCAAAAAAATCGACTTTTGAGTGGTGGCAACGACGCAATTGTAGTTGACGGCCAGCTGTCTCCGAGTGCTGAACCCATCTCCCTAACAACAGTGCCTGCCCGTCAAAAAAGCGTGGCACTCGCGTGCATCATCTTCCGAAGAGGGGACGGAGTCGGCCGCCAAAGAATCGGGACAATCTGGTCAATCTGATGATGATACGGAACGGAAAAAGGTGGAGCTTATGCAAGACCGCACAAGTACGGCTGAGTTTGCAGAGAGGAAAAAGAGGGAACAGGAGAGAAAGCAAAAAAATCGACTTTTGAGTGGTGGCGACGACGCAATTGTAGTTGACGGCCAGCTGTCTCCGAGTGCCGAACCCATCTCCTTAACAACAGTGCCTGCCGTCAAAAAAGCGTGGCACTCGCGTGCATCATCTTCCGACAAGGGGCGGAGTCAGCCGCCAAAGAATCAGGACCTGTCAGCGCAATCCACATCAATGCCATTCACACTGATGGAACCGAAACTGGACAAGCAGGGCTTGGTGTCTGAAAATGAATATGGCATATTGCTCAAGGAAGTGGACAAAGTGACATAGACTTATAGCAATGGAAAGGCTCTCAAAAGCAATCAAGATAATTTGAAGTTTCGGAAAAAGTTTGGCTATAACAGATTGGAGCAGAACGAATTCTTCGAAGCTTTAGAAGCTGAGCAATTCAATGAAGTGATTGCGCCACTCTGACCGAATCGTGGGTGCAATGTGGCAAGTGCTTCCTATGGAGTCAGCGCCAAGATATGCAAGCCAAATTCCCATTGGGCAAAAAGTTGCCAGTGGCATTGTGCCATGGTGCCCTGCCCAGATGGAGCGGCGGTATGGAAGAGAAGAAATTGAATGTTGTGATTTGAGAAAAGACTCTGAGAAAGATACAAATGGCGCAGAAAGCTGATGAGAAGAGAAAAACCTTGGCTGCTAAAAAAGCGGCAAAGCGGTGATGCAACATCGCCAGCAACAAATAGCCAACCAGCGTAGAGCCCGCATAGGAGAAGGCGAAACAACAAGCGGTTAGGGAAAATTTGAGGGTGAAAAGTGGAATAAAAAATCGCCAAACCACAGTGCGCCTGTCACAACCCGAGGACACTGAGGGATTATGCTGCAGTGGGTGGGATACCATTCAGAATGGGGGAATGCAAGAATTCTCATTCAGAATGCCCTGGTGCAGCAGCAACAACAGAATTAGGGTTGGCCAATGTTTTTTATTCAAAAAAACGTTTTGAAAATACACGATGTGCTAAACTTTTTTAATTAAAAAACAGCGGTCAAAATGTTGCGGCACACGCTGCAAGAGCAGCAGCGACACAAAGAAAACTTCCAGTCCGAGTATGGCGTGCACGCAGGTCTGGACAGAGATGAGCAGGTGATTGTGGAAAGGAAAAAATTGAATCAAAAGTTATTTGATGGCCAAGATGGATTCCAGGACATGCTGACACAGGTCATTCCGAAAAAGCATGGCGCTCATGTGCAATCATCTTCTGATGAGGGGAAGGAGTCGGTCGCCAAAGAATCAGGAAAATCTGGTCCATCCGATGATGATACGGCACTCAAAAAGGTGGAGCTTATGCAAGACCGCACAAGAAAGGCTGAGTTTGCAGAGAGGAAAATTTTTCAATTTTTTTTCTTCAAATTTTTTTATTTTAATTTTTTAAAAATTTTTTTTAAATTTTTTTAAAAAATTTTAAAAAATTTTTTCTTAATTTTTTTAAATTTTTTTTCCAAATTTTTTAAAAATTTGTTTTCAAAATTTTTTCAAATTTTTGTTTTCAATTTTTTGTCAAATTTTTTTTTCAAATTTTGTTTTCACATTTTTTTTGAATTTTATTTTTGAATTTTTATTGAATTTTGTTTTCAAATTTTTGTTTAATTTTTTTTCAAATTTTTTTCAATTTTTTTTTAATTTTTTGGTATGGTATTGAACAAATCGTTGGAGAAATTTTTGAATAGAAAAACAATAATAGTTTTTTGGAGATCTTAACGATTTTTACAAAAAAATGTACAATTTTTTTGTCCATCTTTTGTTTTATTTGTAAAAATACTAAAAAAATTCTAACATTTTCTTAAAATTTTTTAAGAAAATTTGTTCTAATATTTTTTCTAAAAATTTTGGAAAAATTCATATATAAGCTTTAAAGCAGTGAAGCATACTCACTAGTTAAGTGCACTCACATGCCAATTTGCATTTAAATCGTCCACGTCGTTCCAGAGTTATAAGCACTTCAAAAAATGTTTTGCTTTTCAGTTCGCTTTTTTGGAAATATTTTTAAAATGCTAATAACTCTGGAACGACATGGACAATTTATGTGCAAAATGTGCAATTTATGTACTGAGTACAGTTAACTACTGAGTATACTCCACTGCATTTTCCCGCAGTCGCAGATGTGGAACTTTATTCCAAAATTATGGAACTTTTTCACTTTTCGAATTGTTGGCACAAGTTGCAGTGTTAACACAGCTTAAACGTTTTTTTTTTTCAAGTTCAGAACAATTTTTCAAGTTATAAACTATTAAAATTTTGTTTTTAAATTTTTTTCAAAAATTTTGAAGAAAAATATTTTTTTTGGAGAATTTGACAAAAAAAATATTTTAACTATATTCATCAGGATTGGACATTGGAGTATTACAGTGAATGTTACCATATTTTGATGAATAAAGCGACACAAATATACATATAGACTTATGCGGATGCGGGTTAGAGCGGGCACACGAAAAAGGGGTCAATCAATTGAGCGCGTTAGGCTACTTTATAACCCGAACCGCAGAACCCTTTATAACCCGAAATCGTGTTACAAAAATTCGGCGACCCGCAATAAAACCATTTTTCTGCGTAGTACGTGTTATAGTTACCGAGAATCAAAGTTCCAAAATCAATCAACGTTTCCGTAATTATGATTTATTTCGCACTTTGTTAGTCACCTATAATGGCGCCATGGCGCTAGCGCCAAAGCAAAAAGCGCCACGGCGTTTTTGTCGCGTGGCGCTATTTTGCTGTGGCGCCATTGGTACTAGCGCCATGCCCATGAAAAGCGCCATGCCATGGCGCTTTTAGCGCTACTTTTGACCAGCGCCAGGAACAAAATGCCTGGCACTGGCGCTTGGCGCTAGCGCTAAGGCAAAACGAGCACACTGAATTATGGGGGGGGGGTATTTCGCGGAAATACAATATGCTTTGAGTAAGACGTGAATTCAATCAGAAAATTGAGTCACGAAAATTGTGGGCTGGGTAAACGGTAGATTGAGTGACAGAGTGGGCAATTCAGTCAGCGCAGCGCAGGTATGGATTGAGCAATTCGCATATTGATTCAAGGAGGTATACTCCAATCCAAGTCCAGCGACATTACACCTTACAATGAAATCTACCATATCGCATCTGAAAAAAATTTACATCATGTTTATCAAAACGATTTGATATGGTGAAATTTTTTATGTCTGTTCGTTTATTCAGATGTGATATGGTAGATTCCATTGTAAGGTGTAATGCCGCTGGAGTATATTTACTTTCAAGTGCATCAATTGAGTAACTGAGTGAAGGGAAAGTTTGTCTAACACGTAATGCGCTTGCACACACTAATTTACTGCCAGATCTTGGTAAACTAAAAAATCGGCTTTGAACGCATTTGAGTTTACATATGAGTTTACGTGATTGTTTGTTTTTCTACTGGAGGTAAAGTATTATGCGCAAAATAAATATAAGATGTGTGTATGTAAAAAAAACAACAACAAGAAGTCAGGCGAAATTGTGCAGGTGAATAAAACGCGAAAGAACCTACAATCAAAATCAAATCAAAATGGCAGAATGTTTTTGGATCAGACATAATAATTAATATAATCCGACGACAATCGTGCGCCAATAATAGTTAGGCTTGGCCGAGAGAGGTCAACAATACGTTCAATGCTGGCCATTTTTATGCTGCAAGCGAACATGATCATCTTGCGGGGTCACCTATGCGGCGTATGCGTATGCTAGTCACTTAGGCGCAACACACGCTAGTTGACATTGACACCAAATGTCAACTGTTTCCGTTCCCAATTCAAACAGTTCATTTGAATGTCATTCGTTGGCTCGTCGGCAAGATTTGGATCGGAATCGGCACCAATTATGTGTGTATTATGTACGCGTAAGTAATTCTTACCTATACTAATGAAATGACAAGCCAATAGGTAGCCAATATATAAATAGATTACAACTTCCAACGTTCCACACAATACCGCGGTATGGACATAGAAACTTCTGTCCTGGATTCTGCTGTTCCACCACACCACCACCAGTATGCCAGTATAGTATACATAAACGCCTTCTTGTTGATCAATATTTTTGGATTCATTTATCCGCCATTGTTGGTGTAAAACACATTCAAACAAACATATTCGAAAAAATACAAACATTCAAACACACACAAGATGAAAATCATAAAAATAGCGCATCATTCACCCCGGCCTAAGTTAGGCCACCTACTAGGGTTTTCTCTATTTCGGCCTCATCGCCGACCGCGTCGGCCCCATGACGCCCTCCGATATCTCGGTGGTTCGCTTTGAAATCGTGGGCGACGAATTTGCCCTTGTCGTCCGCGAGCGAGGGCACCACGCTCATTTTCGTGTCGTCGCTCAACCTCGAGCACCTCATCTAAAATGTAAAAAGTGTGAGTGATTTTTCACATTTTTCATGCGACGGCATCACAAAACCTTACCGCGGTTGAGGTGGTCCCCATGACTGCGGTGCCTAATTCTTTCCAAAGTGTGCACATCGAAATTCGCAGCACGACTGACATTGGCCAGGGGGCACTCCCAGACCTTGTAAAAAGCCCTGCAAAATGTTAATTGTCATGCAAAGTGGCAAAGTCATGGAAAATGCCGTTTGCCACTTGCAGGGCATGGCATTTTTCATGACTTTTCCAGTTTACTAAACATATTGTATTTCCGCGAAATACCCCCCCAATTCATTTCCAGTTTCCATTTTCCAGTTTACTGTAAATAGTTGACAGTTGACGGCGAATATAAATAACATCAGTTGACGGTGAATATCAATAACCAATTACATATTAAAAAAAACAAAGGCATTCAAAAGTTGTGTAAATTTCAAAAAAAATCATTAATAAACTAGTGTGTAGACGTATGAAAAAGACAATTCCGCCTTCCAAGAAAAAAGCATCTCGACAGAAGAATACCACCGCACCGCGATGCGATGGCACCACACAAACCACACCACACAAGCTAGTTTTCATGGTACCTCCATGAGAACTCATTTGAAAAATACTTTTTTATTATTTTTTAGCCGTCACTTCCGCAAACAACGTGTTTATATTCCCGCCGGAAAACAATTTGAAGCGGCGCCTTTGAAACGGCGGCGTCACAAAGGCATCTTATTGTCCGGATTAGTGTTGCATTGACTGACCTCCATGTGGAAGGTTAACTCCACCCCAAAGCATATGGTAATGAAAACCTATTGGCGCGGGATTTGCAACTCACGGACTTTTGACACTTTGCATAAGATTTGACATTTTACAGGGCTTTTTACAGGGTCTGGGACTGGCACCAGCTGCGCTCGGAGAGCACGATGGCGTGCGTGGGCAGCACGGATTTCGTCAGCGTTTGGTGGGCGTCGCGGCAGACGAGGCGGTTGCCGCCCGATATTGATGCCCACCTGAAGGCCCTGCCCATTACCGAGCCGAACGGGGAGGGGCTCAGGGGCGGGCGCAACGGCCCCACCAGGTAGGGTTCAAACGATATCACTTTTCGATATCGATATTCGATATTTTTTCAAAATTTTCGATATCGATATTCAATACTTTTTCAAAATTTTCGATATCGATATTCGATACGATATGGACCCTCGCTATCGATATTCGATACTAAAAAATGGTCGATATTCGATATCGATATTTCGATATTTTCGATATTCGATATTTAGCTTTTGGTATAGCAAGGCATATTTCAAGCAGCATATTGTATTTTCATATGGTTGCAAACATGGTTTATTATCTATTTACTGAAAAGTACAATTGATTTTAACAAGGTTTACAATGGTCAGAATCAGAAAATCGAAGAAAAAGCATGATGAATCAAATTGTATCAGACAAACAAAAATTGGTAGATATTACAATTCATACTTATAACCCAATTGATTAAGGGCATGTTGCAAAAAAGCAGCATATCAGCATTTTCTGGCTTCAAATTTGAGGTAGGTAGTTCAGTAGGTATGTATGTGGCCAAGCCAAATACAAGAAATGTGGAGTAAGCACTCCAACAAAGATGACATTAAATACTTTACTTTTACTCATCAACTTAGATACTATAAGCAAATCAAATTAATCACAAATATCTCAAAACAAAAATAATAACTTACCTAACTAAGGACATTATACAGGTTCGATATATCGAAAATATGGTCGATATTCGATATCGATATTCGATATTTTTTCAAAATTTTCGATATCGATTTTCGATATTAAAAATGGTCGATATTCGATACGATATATCGTTTGAACCCTACCACCAGGCGCAGAACGCCGCCGCGGTCGTACATGGCGTATAAACTGCACCGATTCACTCGAGTCACTCGACAGCTGAAAATAAGCGCAACATTGTATTGTATCCTTTGAACCGAAATAAAACATAACCTACACAAAAACCTTCAAATAAAATGGCGAAGTCCTTATTTTTTTTCGACAACTTTTTTAACCTGCCGTTATGTCGTATCGTAGGCTACCATCATATTATTCATGGATGTAAAAAGTACCAAAAACTGCTGCACTACTCTTTGAAGTATGCCGTTCTATTGGAAGAAATCAACCCCCTTTACAGAACATCGATGACATGTGTGGCCTCGCCGAGATGGCCACTGCCATTGCCAGCGGCGGCTCTGCCACCGTGCACGTCGCCGGTGCCGCCGTTCTCTCCACCACCATTGTTGTGGGGCTGCAAATGTGACAAAATTGACTCAACATGTGAATTCCATGCTGTGGAAAAAAAATTTAGTCTGCCGTACTTGTTAATTAAAATTTATGGATTCATTGTAGTAATTGTACCAAAAATCACCCTGAAGACACCGGTTGCTCCTCACCTGAAGGTCCTGCCAAAAAGCCAGCCCTCCGGGTTGCGGCACAGCGGGCACGGTTGCGGCAAACCGCCGCGCTCGTGCATAGCGTACGAACTGCACCGAGTCACTCGAATCACTCGACAGCTGAAAATGACGCACTATCGTATGATTCTTTCAAGTCGTGTCATATTTTAGCGTAACACGGTCACTGTTATAACAACGTATTCAGCATTACCCGTACCGGATCACACACTGCTGTCTAGTCTGCTCTGCAGTCTGCAGCTTTTCTTTTTCACTTTTTTATCTTTACACTCATTTTGGGGGGTATTTCGATTTCGAGATAAATTCAGAGACCATTTTAAGGGGGGTATTTTGAGGAGATACGGTAAGTGGATAATTTTTCATGCAAAGTTGCATCACGGCGTTGGCCTCGGCTCGCCACTTTACATTCTGGACAGTTTACATTTGGCTACAGGATGGCTACATTTCAAATGTCTGCACCTATTGAGGTGCACATGCACAACATTTCAACTAATTTAAGAAATGATATAGGGATGTATTCATAATTGTTACTATTTACGTGTATTAACTTTTTTTTATAAACAATATTGATTTACCATTTAATATGATGTTTAGGGTTGGCCGATGTTTTTTTTGCAAACGTTTTTTATTTTAAAAAACATTGTTTTTTTTAAAAACATGATGTCCGAAATGTTTTTTTTTTTAAAAACATCGGCCTTTTTAGTACTAAGCACTAGGTATTTTGCAAAAATTTCGCGCGCAAGCACGCAATTTCACACACAAATTGACATTGGTGGTTGTTTTCATTGGTTTTGTGGCATTTTTAGTATCAAAGTATCTATTTCTATCTGCTACCATGGGTTAATAAGCCGTAATGTTGCTGTAGTATATAATATTGAGGTAATGTGCTTCCATGTACCTCCACAGTGTGTAACATCACTTCCAAAGTAACAACCTCCTTTCATAACCTTGTTTAATCACTATTCCGTGCCAAACTACGAACTGCCGATATACGAACGATACGTCGACAAAAAATGGATATTTTTGACACAAATCACCACTTATAATGCTATCCCATGGCTCCACAGACATTATATGGTCATATATAACATCACAGTGTATTGCCACTGTCTGATATACCTATATATGTTGACACAAGGTCATATCTGGGAGCTTTTAAAAAAAAACGTTTTAAAATACAACAACATCGAGTTTAAAAAAACGTTTTTTTCCAACCCTAATGATGTTTACCATATTTCCTACAAGACTGGGGAATGTAAACTTAAGATATCCCTGTGGAATGTAAAGTGTCGCGAAAGTAGAGGGTGGCACATTTTCACACAGAATGTTAACTGACGCACTGTAGGATGAAAACTGGCGCATTGTGGAAGAATGTAAAACTTTTTTGGAAGAATGTAAACTGTCCAGAATGTAAAGTGGCCTGGCCTCTTGGCCCGTGAACCCAAGAAACCAACATGCACGTTCTGCGCAGGATCCGCATCAGGACGGCCCTGACGGCCAACATCACCACCACCCACACCGCCGTCGTCATCATCGGACGCAAGTTCCATATCAGAGCCTGACATAATCAAAGCCGTGGCACCGCGTTTTCCACTGTGTATCGTGACATTGTGATATTGTTCAACTTGAGTTAAGAGTGCCACATTTATGTAAAATATCCAGCAATGACATGCATGGCTGCGTAGTCAGGACGGGAGAATGCAACACTGGCAATAATCATTCATGTCATACAATTGGTTGTTCTTTCATTAAAACTCCAATCAACAAGAAAAAATTGTTTACACGTGAGGATAAGTACATAAATGATGACGAGTACCGTATTTCTTCAATCTTATTGACGTGTTCGATTACATTGGCTTTAGGGGCATCTAAACAATACATTGCCATATGAACAAAATTGATTGACGTTGCATGATCCGATTTATGTTTTGATGTTCGCCGCGATACACTGTCTATTATGCCATGTTTTGCTTTCGGCATTTACTCATACTGTATTGTGCACGTGCAGTGCAGGGCAAATACATATTTATTAATACGCGCATTTGCATTCAAAAAATGAACAAACCATTTAAGTCAAAAATTAAAAATTAAAAATATAATTACCATGTAAATATGCATGCACACCGTTCACATACATTCCCTACGCATTACATACCTACACTCGGGGTGGCCAAATACACGGTGGCCCATGTCAGGCGCACCGTTTCAATTTGCAGACGTGGGCCACCCTGTACATAATGCAAAATACATACACTGAAACCAAGCACGTGTACTAGTAAATAGTGCACGTGCCCTGTTCCACTGGGTTAAAGCAAGAATCGGAAAAAGTCATAGAAGACCAGGGTCAGGATGAACTAATCCTGAATGTGGCAAAATAAATACTTGTGCACTAATGGAATGCACATGCAGCAATCGCCAGATTGAAACATGTGTTGAAATCAAAGCCATGAAGTTTTGTCATGAAGGTTGAATAACTAATTTGCATTAGTATTTATTTACGGTAAATGTACTCAATGTACGGGAAGGGGATACGTTACGCACAGATACGGAGCGGTATTCTCACTAGCAAACCTACTTCGTTTGAATTAATGGAGGTTTGGAAAAATTTTGCGCGCAAGCGCGCATTTCAGCAGTGTGTCCAGCCAGTTATGAGAACTGGCCATCTTGGATTTTTGACGGGGTCAATATGGCGTGTGCGGATAGATACCTATGTCCGCCGCCTGAATTATGTAATACATTCAAAATGTCAGGGTTCAAACATTCATTATGTCAGGTTAGATTACTTTCCCGGATATATATATATATATATATGCTTAAAAAGCTGGAATTTTATGTGGTTAAATGCGATTTTGAAAAACACCCATTATCAGTAACAGTACGTATTTGTATTTATATACTTCTGCACACGAATTCTATAATTCATGCGGCGGAAGTATTTTTCCGCACACGCCATTGACCCCTCCAAAAATCCAAGATGGTCAGTTCTCATAATTGGACTCATTCCATTTCAGCGCCACACCGTAAATTTTAGTCATAACTGTGGTTTGGGACCAAAAAAGCACTCAAAATGTGCCTCCGTCGCTGTAAATCACGTTAAGTACAGGACCATTTGCATTTGGCGCCAACGCCAATGGCGCCATGGCGTCGCGCCTAGAAATGGCGCTGGCATAAAGGCAACATTCCTTTACAACAGCGGTCAAATTTTTTGGGGGGCGCCCCCCCCCCCCCGTTCGCCGAGCTCCGTATACAATCCGTCCCCACCCGCTCAAAAATCCTGGCTACGTCCCTGATTGGCGGTCAATATTCGAAGAAATACGGTAAATGATTTTCTACACATGATGATTTTTACACATGAGTAAATGATTAAAAATGATTGAGACATAATGTTTGATTATACTAGGTATAGTGGTAGGACTTGATGCCCTGCCCTTGCACATACTTATGTCTTCATCCAGTAGAGCAGAAATGGGGAACTTATGTTAAAATTTGAACGAAAGAACGTCAAAATAGAAGCCTACTATGCACTGCATTCCCGGAGACTGCGGAACGTGTTTGGAAATTCTAACATAAGTTTATCATTGCTCCATTGCTATACAAAGACATAAGTATCGACGGCAGGGCATCAAGTCCGACGACTATAATGATATTTCAACTTCAACTCAACACAATCCCCCCCCCCAGAAACGTTTCACAATGTATACCACAAACTTTGCAAAATTACCCAAATTACGAAACGAGAGCGAACGAATCAGAGCTACAATACACGCACGATTCTGCAATTTGACATACATACTCAACCGAGTAAACAAAAAAGACTCGAGGTTGATTGACACGCTGTCATTCAATTCACAGACAATCACTTTTTCAGAGCTAAGAAAACGGACAGCTGCAGTTGACCACTTTTAATTACATGTATACTGTGTACGCAGTAATACTAATGCTAATGAAATATAGGTAGCCATATAGATTACAACTTCCGCTGCTCCACACAATACCGCCCGCGCCGGTGCCCGCCTATGCCCGCGTGGTGTTCAGTGCTGCGTGCAGAGCAGAATCAGAGTGTTTAGTATTTTAGTAGTTAAGAAGCAGTATTCAGTAGTCTCATAAAAATTAGACGTTGTTAGACCCACTCCCAGTTCCAAATGCCAGCAATAAATTTTCTATGCTTGTTAGTACTGTTTTTGTCATACACCTTGCTCGCGTCATAAGTGGTGCTACTACTACTGGGATTTAAACGGGATCTCGATCTCGAATCCCGTAAATTTCAGCTTTTTGTAAAAATTAGTGAAAATTATGAAAAGTAAAAAATTGACGTTTTTGCGCTAAAATGTGAATGGTAACCTCCACTCTAGGCCCCAGCGTCGAAATTATGCCAGTTTTCTGGCATACAAAAACGAACAAAAACACCAGTTTTACAGATTTGCAAACAAAGTCTCCAAATACCAGAATTTTGACCAAAAGCTTGATCCTGAGACTCAAATCCCGATCCCGAAAAATGTCAATCCCAATTCCGAAATCTCAAACAACCAATCCGGATCCCGAGATCTGAATAAGCCAATCCCAATACCGAAAAGTCAATGCCGTTTGAACCGCCTAGCTAGTTATTCACCCAACCTTCTTTTTGGAGACTGTCCCTCTATTTTTTCGCCATGCTTTCGGCGAATTTTTTACATGTTCTGCCAAGGTTTTTCAAAGTGGTTTTATAGAGCCCATTCAACATCTGATGTTTAAATAGCACCAAATCAAAGGAAAATGCCACTCAAGTACAGTGACCACTGATATCTTTATTTGTTTCATGCATTTGGCACAATTCCAGCACTTTGTGTACCTTCTATAGGAAACCGCCCTTCTATTTATTTGTGGTCCAAATTAAGTCAAAAGGGTGTACCTTCTATAGGAAACCGCCCTTCTATTTATTTTGTGGTCCAAATAAAGTCAAAAAAGTGTACCTTCTATAGGAAACCGCCCTTCTATTTATTTCATGGCCAAAAATGTCTAAAAGTGTACCTTCTATTGGAGACGCCATTCTATCGGAGACCCGCCCTTCTATTAGAAGAAATACGGTAATAAAAACATGTTGCACACAGGTACGCAAACGGATTATCGACAGTCTAGTGATGCTTTGTACCGCTACCGGAGCGAATTCTAGCTCGAGCTCGACTGATAGCAGCGCTAAGGGCTGTAACATTTCACAAAATTCCGACACAACACCGACAGCATCCACATCTACTGTTGCTGTGCGACCACGACAACGACGCAATCGAGAACTTTCTGCGACAGAGAAACTCGATCAAATACAGGATGAGAGTGGCAAATTCTATATTTTCACGGACTTTAAAGGTTGGTTTACACTGGGGAAATTTATACTGCAATACCTCGAATATGACCCCCTCGGATAACTCCCCCCTGTCGGCGAGGTGAAAAAAATAACTCCCCTCTCTCGAATAAGTCCCCCTCAAAGATGTCTGAGTGAAAATAGGTAACTCCTCTGGGGTCTTATTAGATAATTTAGGGTATGCGTATTTGGATTTTGCTTGACAGTTTGCAACTTGCAACCATGGGTATACTCGGATGACATTACGCCGTACATTTTTCCGGAGGAAGCACTCCATCATGACGTGATCACTTTCGTCCCCACCATCATCTCTCGCCATCACCTCGTCATCATCACGTCTACCATAAGTTCTCG
Organism: Sphaerolaimus hirsutus; assembly: GCA_964036195.1. NCBI lineage: Eukaryota > Metazoa > Nematoda > Chromadorea > Monhysterida > Sphaerolaimidae > Sphaerolaimus > Sphaerolaimus hirsutus. The sequence continues at coordinate 75,902 of CAXIWS010000278.1, forward strand.
GCGAGGTTGCATGCACTGTTTCATATGCTGGCCGATTCAAATGCTAGGAAAAAGCACTGATTCATATGCTGAAGTGCTTTGTTTCAAATGCTAATGTGCTACGACTCACATGCTGGAAAAATGCACGATTTATATGCCATTTAATGCTGCATTTGATATACTCACTCACTATTGTTTCATACACATTTTTTCACGTCTCATATTTATGCTGCATTTGTACACACTTGTTATGCCATTTATGTGTGCGGTGTTTCAAAGGGATTGTCCCAATCCCGATCACGCGTTCTTCAATTTTTTCAGTATAAAGATGACATTTCCGGATATATGCATGGACGGAAATTTTAAGTTTCTATATATGGAGATTCCAAATCCATAAAAAAAACGCAAAAAAATTTGGTGCCAAGGGAGGTTTGGTCCTTAGGCAAAGCGAGTCTTAAGCGTGCATGCAGTATGGCACCGCAAAGTGCACCTGTGGCTTAAGCAGCAGACGTTCCTTTGAAGGTGGCACATCAATGTGTATAGGTAAATCCACTCGGCTCGGAAAGTTGGGGCACGCGTGGAAAGTGATAGTTATGATTTATATTTATTCTAATTACCTATTGCCACCCTACTAATGTCCATATTTTAGTTTTTTTCCATGTCATTTTTAGATTCAGTCAGAGATTTATACATTTGATTTATATATATACACTATGCATATTTTTGTCATTTATTTGTTTACATTTGTTATTTACGGTACGGCATGCAAAGTAAAGCGTATGGACCGCATTTGAAGTGTGCAACAAATGAGTATGAAACAAAAAGTATGGCACATTAACAATAGTAAATAACAGCATTGTTTTGCAAATGCAGATAAGAATTTTTTGCAGATAAAAATTTTGATTATAACATCTCAATAAATGTCTTTACAAATCAATTAAAATTTTGATTTGAAAAAAAATACCGGAAGGCCCACGTCAGGTGCACGGTTTTGATTGGCCCCCAACACATGAATTTTGAATGAAAACCGCTCGAATTTGGTACATAAATGTACCCCATTTGTTGTGTCAAGTGATAGGTTTCATATTGCAAGATTTCGTGTCAGAACGTGAAAGAGTTTCATATTTACGTTGTTGAATGTGTCCCATTGTAGATGGTCCTGTGGAGTGACGTTGTTTTGCATACAATATAATAAATGTGAAAATTTAGTGAATTTTTATGTGTGTGCTTAACATATTAAATAGGGCATTTAGCTACTGTCATGCCAAATTTGGACGATTTTTATGAATAATTGGTGCTTTGGTACACAATTGCCTGACATGCACCACGCTGAAACACTTATAAAACTTTGCTTCACGTTCCAACATGAATTTTTGTGATGTGGAACTGTGCACTTAACAAAACAAATGGGGTACATTTATCTACCCCCATACCAAATTTGAGCAGTTTTCATTCAAAAGTGACGTGTTGGGAGCCAATTGAAACCGTGCGCCAGACGTGGGCCACCCTATACAATGTATTTATCATTCATTCATAACTCATAAATTCTATCACCTCAAATTTGAAACTGCAATTTAGACTTTAAAATGCAATTTTGAAAAATTAAATGGCTGCTGTCCCTTCAGGAACTACAAAAACTCAAGAATATATAAATGATATATAACTTCTTTAAATTGAATTTAGATGTAAATATTATCCACACGTTCCCACAATTACTATCACACTTTTCTATTTTTCAATGAACTGCTCAATACCTGGTATTATGGGAGATATTTATATTGTCACCTATACTCCTTTGAATAAAGCGCCATACCTTGCAGTATGACAAATATTCTGTTTGTACGACGAATTGCCTGCACTTATTACTTAATCCCATGATAAACTGCCCGCACTAATGGAGCGATTACAGCTCGGGCGTAAAATTCCAGCGTAAAATTCCATCGCAAAATTGATTACATGAAAGTGGATGATGATACAAGGTCTGCAATTTTTCATGGAGAATATGTTTATCAATACCTTCATTGTGACCAAGGGTCATAGTCAACGGTCACTTCTATTTGATTGTGAAAATTCAAAAATGTCTATTTTACGCTGCAATTTTACGCCAGCTGAAGAAAAGTCAATTCTACGCCAGGTGATTGCATGCAATGGCATAGCGTAGAATTGATTTTTCTTCAGCTGGCGTAAAATTCCAACGTAAAATAGAAATTTTTGAATTTCCACAATCAAATGGCAGTGACTGTGGATGATGACTCTCGGACACAATGACGGTATTGATAAACATATTCTCCATGAAAAATAGCAGACCTGTATCATCATCCACTTTTATGTAATCAATTTTGCGATGGAATTTTACGCTGGAATTTTACGCCCGAGCTGTAATCGTAGCATAACTGGCAAATTGCCCGCGTGTATGACAAATATTCTGTTTGACAAATAGGCGAAAAAAATGCAAAACTGAATTTTTTTGACAAAAATTCGTTTTGATAGAAAGATAGGGAATCTATGAATCGATGCAGTGCGGCATTTGAGATGTAGCATTTGGCGAGCATGAAACGATTTTATGCTGGCATATGAATCATAGCTAATTGGCATATGAGGTGATGCTCTAATTACGTGACAAAAGGTCAAGGCCGTAAAGTTGATGCGGGTAAACCAAAACTCATAACGCGGACCAAATTCGGGTTATACCGAATTTATAACACGTTACGTTTGTACACGCTACAAAGGAACTATTTTTTGTAGCTCCATCTGGCTGTGGCGCCATTTTTATTTCTCTTTAGTAAGTACTTATATTAAAAGAGTGCATGTTTTTGTATTTTTTTGGGGGCGGGGGGTGTATTTAGGAATTGATGTTTTTTTCGGACTGTTTTTTTTGGAAATTCTTTATTTTTGCTTGACTTTATCTATCAATATAATATTTTGTATTTTGATTTAAAAAGTTGTGGGGATTAATTCGCCCATACAAACTAATTTCATCAAATGTTTTTTTCTCACCTGAAATAATGACTGAAATTTTAAAAATGGCATCAAATTTTCAGTTTGGAATTGAGAGCTTAGCTTTTTTTGCAAAAACTGTGCCTAATTGCATAGTTTATTTTACAAAAATAAAAAAAACTTTGTTTTCTCACTGAAAATCGTGGCTGAAAATTTGATAATGGCGCCAAATTTTTTGTTCTGAATTGACAGTCAACTAATGTGCAGACGCAATAGTTAGCTACCTAGTCCGCGACCAGCAAACAATTTATATTCTATGGCCACCTTTTACACAACAGGTCGCGGTGTGCGCACTTCGCGTCCGATCCAAAGAAAAGATTGGGTGCTCGAATACAAAGGTGTGCTGAAGATTGGCACAGATGAAGTCAAGCGGCTAGACGAGGAGCTGTCCGACAACCCAGCAAACAGTTACGTGTACTACTTCAGCATTCACGGCAACACGAGATGCTGGTGAGTACCCCATCGTGTCTACACACCCATTTTCACCGTGACTTCGTGTGAAAACTGAATTATTTTCAAACGAAAATTAATCAACACGGTTGAATGATTTGATTTAATTTAAATTGATGAAAGTTAAAATTCAAAAACTAAAACACAACATATGAAAGGTGTGCTTCGAAAAGTGCCGATCTACAAAAAAATCGATTTTGAAATAATCGCAATTCAAACTTTGGAGTATGCAGCAATACTCATATATGAGTATCGAGTATGGGTATTTTGAGTATGAGTATTTGCGGTATATTGTTAGGTATCTGGGGACACATGTAAAACTACCGTATTTGCTTGAATAGTTCCCCCTTGAAGTATCCCACCTGTAACACGAGTGAGGAACTAATAATTCCCCCCCCCTCAAAAAATCCCCCCTTTAAAGATTTGATTAATTTGTTCTACCTATTTAAACAAAAATGGCACGTTATTATGCTGATAAGGCATGTTTCGGGAAATGAGTTGATGGAAACATGCTTGAAAATGTTGACGAAAATAATTCCCCCTTGAAAAATTCCCCCCTCGAATAGTTCCCCACTCAAAAATGTCTGACGAAATAATAATCCCCCAGGGGGATTATTCAAGCAAATACGGTAGTTATAAAACGTTTATGGAATTATATCCCTGTAGATGGGTTCATTTTATAGCACAAATCGTGAAATTACACTTCACAGTATCGACGCGACAGAAGACGACCCGACGAGTTTCGCCCGACTAATTAACCACTCACACACCAGTGACAAGTACTTTCCGCCAAATTTGCACATGAAGTACACTTTGGTCAATGGCCGGCCCCGACTATTTTTGGTAGCGCTGCGGGATATAGCTGAAAACGAAGAGCTAGCTTACGACTATGGGTTGTCAAAAGACGAATTGAACAAACACAGTTGGATGAAAGCCAGGCCTAAAGACTGTTAGTTTATAAAAATTTGAGGCGTCCAATTCTAAAAGTCGACAAGTCCAAAATATGAAAATTTCGAGTTAGGCCCGGAAACATCATCTGGGGCTACTTCTGCACATTTTTCACCATTTTCCATAAAAATTTTTGACCTCACATGCCCATATGGCAAAGTGCCAAATTTGACATTTTTTGGGAAAAATCCAAAGGTTTGGGCAAGAAGTCGACTAGTCCACCTAGTTTTGAGCTAAAAGGCGACAAGTCCATCCTCCGCTTCCTTTTTTATGGGAAAAAACGCAAGAAATGTGATAAGTCCACCATGGAAACCGATTTCTAAAAGGCGACAAGTGCATAATTTTCCCATAAGGCAGCCTCGGCTTCCGCGGGAACAAAAATGTTCTCGCGTGCAAGAAGGCGACAAGTCCATTTCCCTCCCAAAACAGTTTTGCTCTGACCGAATGGAAATTTATGGACACCCAATTTTTCACAGTGTTGAGAGAAGGGGCTGAAATTTTGACACTTTATTGTAAACATATGGAATTTTATGAAAAGCATGAGAGAGCCAAATTGGACATGCACCACGGGCCTGGAATTGGATCGGAAACTTAAAATGTGATTTACTCAAAATCACATTTTGTCGACTTGTCGACTTTTAGAATTAGACGCCTCATTTAGATTATATTTATATTTTATTCGAGTAAATACGGTAGTATATATCACTGTAATAAAAAATGCGCAAAAAGTATAATGTACTTTCTGAGATTCTGAATTTTCGTATTTTTGTGAAAATATATATTTTTACACCTACACATTTACGTTTCTTACACTTGTGGAATAAAACATCACAAAGCACAACAAAACGTTTGCGAATTTTTTTTCTCGATAGTTACACAAATTACATAAATTCATCCCCAAAATCACACAGGGAAGCCGCCAGATCATGCTGACGCAGACGCTGAGCCGGTTGCGGCTCCTAGTGGATGCGCTGAGAATTTCGGCGAAGAGAACGAGAAAAGTACTGCTGACATCGAGCATCGTGAGCCAGTGGATAGCGACCAGCGCAGAGCGACCGATGGCGACAGCGACAATAGCCAAAGCCTTGCTGCGCGCGACGATGCCGAGTGCGAACCATTTGCGGCAAGTGGCTCAGATGGCCACCAGGACACCAGTGCAAATGTCCAGCCGGGTGACCCGAGAGTCGATTCTCAGCCAGGTAAATACAGATTTATCAAACTTCTCACGATAGGCCTACAATTTTATTTACAGTTTTCGCATTGGCACAATTTCAGCATTTGATATCCGTTTCATTGGAGACGCTCTTTCATTTATTCGGGGACCCAAAAGAGTTCAAAACGTGTAATTTTGTTTGTCATTAACTGTTGAAATGGTGCCAAATGCAAAAAATGTACCTACCGTATTTCCTCGAAATACCCCCCTCAAAGTGGGACTATGAATTTGTGGTCTGGGAAATGCATAACAGACGTTCAAAACACTTACTGTGTTACGTTAGAACATCGTTTATACCATCTACATCCTCATATAAGGCTGTAAAAACTTATGAATGGTGGTTATTGTAGCATTTTTCACGTTTTCCTTTCAAAATTTTCACTTTGAAACCCCCCCCCCCCTGGGGGTAATTCGAGGAAATACGGTATATCAAATTGTAGTCCTATCGTAAGAAATTTGATAAATCTGTGGTGACCGTTACCTTGGAGACGCCCTTTTATTTATTTGGTGACCGAGAAAGAGTTTAAATCAAACGTGTACGTTCTATTGGAGACCCCCCATTGAAAAAAGCAATATGAATTGAGCCCTGATATGAAATACATAGTGAACTTGTCCATCACTCGCACCCACGCCCACTATCTAGTGACTCGCACAGACATCGAGCCAGTGGACAGCGACCATACCATGTCCGATGGCGATGGCGATGGCATCGACAGCGACAGTGGCCAAAGCCTTGCTTCGCAGCCAGATATCACCGCAACGAACGATGCCGCCATTGCTGAACTGGAAAACGCTGGCCAGGGGATAGTTGGTGTTGAGAACACACCGAAATGTGCAACGTCAGTTATAGGGTTGGCACTTGATTATTTTCACTAGGCATCTAAAAATTGAGGCGTCTACCAATCTATACGACCACAAGTCAAAAATATGAATATTTTGTGTTATTTAAGCCCGGAAACGTCATCTGGGGCTAGGTACTCCCGCACATTTTTCTTCATAATCCATAATGGCAAAGTGCCAAATTTGACACTTTTGGGGAAAAAATGCAACAAAATTGGGCAAGGAGTCGACAAGTCCACTTAGTTTTGGGCTAAAAGTCGACAAGTCCACCTACCGCAAATTTTTTGTTGTGAAAAAAAAACGCAAAAAAACTGTGATAAGTCCATCATGGACACCCCCCAAAAACAGTTGTTCTGTCCGAGTAGACACTGAATTTAACACATATAAGATGAGAACAGGGACTGAAAATTTGACACTTTATTGTAAACATTTGTAATTTAATGTTGAGCATGAGAGAGCCCCATCCATTGGACACGCACCGCGGACCTGGAATTGGAAATACAACTTAAAATGCAATTTACTCAAAATCGCATTTTGTGAATTAGTCGACTTTAGAATTAGACGCCTCAATTGTTTGCTGCGTAAGCGCGCAATTCCACAAACACATTACCTACCGTATTTCTCCGAGAATAAGGCCCCGGCACTATACAAATTTGGGGGCTTTTTGAACACTTTCCAAGGTAGTCAGTTAAATGGAAATTACACAGTTTTGATATGACAAAAGAAATTCCCGTGGAGAAAATCGATGCAATTCAGAATATACAAGTTGGGAGGATAGTGGGGGCGTTTTCTGAGCAGAATTCAAGCAGTTACCATGTGACTGGTATGATACACATAGCACAGACCACAGCTAATACACTACAAACATACATTTCATGTTGCAGCCGAACGAGCGGAGACTTTGATGTGCCCGATTATGACGACTGCGAATCCGACTTGGGAGATGGGGAGGAACTGACGGATCTGCCAAATGGAAAAGTGAGAGTAGCGTCCGAGAGCGTGCTGTGGCGCCACCTCAGGGTTGGTTTGGATTTGAATTTTCAATTACCGTATTACCTAGAATTATCCCCCGTAATACCCCCTAAAATTTGGCTGATGAAATAATAACCCCCTCCAGAACAAAATATTCCCTCCCTCGAAAAATCCCCCCCCCTTAGGCAAATGATAAAGTTTTTGAATCCAATTTGAGCAAAAATGACACGTTTTAAAAAATGCATATTTCATTCAATCAGTTTATAATTGTTCAATTTTTTAGGTCTGAGCATGGCGAATTTCCAAAAATTTCTGGCGAAATAAAATAGTCCCCTCGAATTATGCCCCCAAAAATATTTCTGGCGAAATAATAAACCCCATGGGGGTATTTTGAGGTAATACGGTATCTAGGTACATACATATTACCGTATAAACTCGAATACTTAGCCACATTGAATTACCCCCCTCCAATAATTCCGCGCTCTTCCTCAGAAAAAAATATTCTCTCCCTCGAAAAATCCCCCCCCCCCCCCTTAGGCAAATGATAAAGTTTTTGCATCCAATTTGAGCAAAAATGGCACGTTTTGAATAATGCATATTTCATTCAATTAGTTTATATAAATACCGTATTTCATCGAAATACCCCCCGGGGAGATTATTGCTTCAGAGTAAAAATTTTGAGAGAGAAACGTGAAAAATGCAACAATAACCACCATTTATAAGTTTTTACAGCCTTATATGAGGATGTAGATGGTATAAACGATGTTCTAACATAACATAGTGAGTGTTTTGAACGTCTGTTATGCATTTCCCGGACAACAAATTCATAGTGCCGATTTTGAGGGGGTATTCCGAGGTATGCTAAAACTTTGACGAACTGACAATCTCCACATTGAAAAATCTCCCCTCAAATAGTCCCCCATCAAAAAAGTCTTGACGAAAAAATAATTCCCTGGGGGATTATTCGAGTATATAGGCTAGTCACCTAGCTATTACCTCTACCAATGTTTTCTATTCATGGATTTTATGATACTACCCACAAATACGCAGGTAAAATATGAGAAATTAAAATCGGGGGAGAAGGCAGAAGAAGAACTAACTGTCGTGCCCGAGCCCGTGGCCGATCCGCAAACTGGCAAGAAAATGCGCAAGAAAAGGGAATCAAAAAAGATCGATAAAAAGAGTGCCGATAGAAACGTCAAACCGGTCGCTCTGTGCCGACTGTGTGCTGATAAAGCCAGGGAGAAATACCCACATCTCACGTGAGTTTTAAATGCAGATTTGGAGTTATAAATATCATCAGCAGGGGAGTATCCGGGAACTGAAGCATAAAAATATTGGATTTTGGATAGGTGGGCTTACTTTGCATAGTCAGGCAGGGGGCAGGGGTAGGCAACCCCCTCCCAAAACGCCCAGCTATCTATTTATCTATACCGGAGGCAAAATTTTGGGCTACTATTAGGCACATAGTGCTTATCAAAAATGATCAAACAATCCAAGCTCCCAAAAATACAATTGAGGCGTCTACTTCTAAAAGTCGACAAGTCCGTTTTCAACCCTATCCAATTTCAACGATTTACAATGCAGGCTGCGGGAATCGAGAACTTTCAAAAACAATAAGTATGTGGAAGTGATCCGGTCGGTGAGGAAAGAGTTTCTGAATTGGCATTTTTGTCGATATCACCCAGACGAGGCTATCAAAGAGATGGGAAGATCATGGTATGAGAGTACCTTAAAAAGCAAGGGTAGCTCGTGCGGCGAGAAGAAGAAAGCCCTGCAAGCACAAAGTGAGTGCGTTTTTCACGTCAGTGTCACATCAAGCACAAAGTGCATTACCGTATTTCTGCTAGTATAAAATCTCACTCGGAGAAATACGGTAATTCACTTTGTGATTGATCTGACACTGACATTCCATTTTTTAATCAAAAAACCGCAGCTACAATTTTTTGTACTAAAAAAGGATGGAATGGCGCCATGGCGCTGTTTTCTATGGCGCCATTATTTCGAATGGCGCCATGGCGCCCTTGGCGCTTGTCGCCATTTTCGCTCGCGCCAATATGGTGCCCATGGCGCTAGAAATGGCGCCAAAATCCCGTGAATAAATGTGACCCAACATGACATTTTTGGACAATTCTAAAAAGCTTATGTTGTGATATAGGTGCTAAAAAAGTAACTTTAATTGTTGGCGACATTTTTCCTGGCGCCCTTTGGCGCCCGGCGTCATTATTTTGAATGGCACCTGGTGCCATTTTTCCTGGCGCTTTTCCATCAGTAGTACTAAAAATGTATTTTGTGCGCAACACTAGTACGCAATTTCACATGCACGTTACCTACGGTGGTGTTTTTCATTTGTTTTGAGACCTATTGAGTGTAAAAGCTGCCATTTGTTTGTGCTATTGCGTCATAAAATCAGCTGTGATATGTCAGTGCGGCATATAATATATACAGCCAATGTGCTCCCGTCCCACATACTTCTACAATGTGAAAGATCACTTTTTCAATGTATCAGCCTTCCTTCATAACCGTATTTCAGCACTATTCCACGCCCAAATTCACTTGATGAAATTCACAATATACAATTTGGGAGGAAAATAAGCGCTTTCTGAGCAATTCACAAGCCAATCCCGATCCCGACCCCTAAGAGTCAATCCCGTTTGAACACACAGCCAATCACTCACACAGACAACTTTACCGTAACTAAATATTACAATTTCAGAAGAAAAAACCATCTGGAGAAACAAAGAGTTGGTACAGAGGTACTACAAATCGATCGTGTATGCAGCAGCGTTCGTCGCAGCTGTACCCGGCGTACCGATTCGATTAGGTGAGCGTGTTGTGTGTTGTGTTTTAACCATGTAACTTGTTTACCTGTCTTAAATGAGCGAGCCAAAGACGTTAGCGGGCAAAATATTTACACAGAGCGGGGAGTGATGCAAGAATCAAGGGGGCGTATTTTTCCTCACCTGTCCAACAGGGGAGGGGGAACTTACTAGGGTTCAAACGATATATCGTATCGAATATCGAATATCGGATATCGACCATTTTTTAATATCGAATATCGAATATCGATATCGAAAATTTTGAAAAAATATCGAATATCGAATATCGATATCGAAAATTTTGAAAAAATATCGAATATCGAAAATCGATATCGAAAATTTTGAAAAAATATCGAATATCGATATCGAATATCGACCATATTTTCGATATATCAAACCTGTATAATGTCCTTAATTGAGTTATTATTTTTGTTTTGAGATATTTGTGATTAATTTGATTTGCTTATAGTATCTAAGTTGATGAGTAAAAGTAAAGTATTTAATGTTATCTTTGTTGGAGTGCTTACTCCACATTTCTTGTATTTGGTTTGGCCACATACCTACTGAACTACCTACCTCATATTTGAAGCCAGAAAATGCTGATATGCTGCTTTTTTGCAACATGCCCTTAAACAATTGGGTTATAAGTATGAATTGTTGTATCTACCAATTATTGTTTGTCTGATACAATTTGTCTCATCATGTTTTTTCTTCGATTTTTTCATTCTGGCCATTGTAAACCTTGTTAGAATTAATTGTACTTTTCAGTAAAGAGATAATCAACCATGTTTGCAACCATATGAAAATACAACATGCTGCTTGAAATATGCCTTGCTATACCAAAAGCTAAATATCGAATATCGAAAATATCGAAATATCGATATCGAATATCGACCATTTTTTAGTATCGAATATCGATATCGAGGGTCCATATCGTATCGAATATCGATATCGAAAATTTTGAAAAACTATCGAATATCGATATCGAAAATTTTGAAAAAATATCGAATATCGATATCGAAAATTTTGAAAAAATATCGAATATCGATATCGAAAAGTGATATCGTTTGAACCCTAGAACTTACTCAGTGGGGATGTTATTCATGGGGAAATGTAATTGATTATTGAAGGGGTATTTATACAAAAAATGAGCAACAGCTCCCACAACTATCCGTTTCGTTGCACTAAATCGAAGTTTACACGGTGATTCATTTCACTTTACTTTTTTCAGTGGATGAGTACTTCTTTCGACGCTTTCTCGATGAGCTACTGCGAGCGAATTCCAATGGCTGTCACGATAACTTCAATATGCCGGGCCGCACATTCATGAAAGATGTCATGGCCTGTCTGGCGGACGCAACGCGTCTGGCGTTAGCGTGCGAATTGAAGGAACAGACCCACATCACATTTGGCACTGACATCTGGTGAGTAGAGTACCTGATTTCCTGTAAAGTATTGTTCTTTGATAAAGTGCCATAAAGTTTGATATAGGTACATTTTGTACTCAAAATGAAATAAAAAACCGTTCTTCAAAATGTTCCGTTAAGAGTACCTATAATTGAGTGACATAGGGAAGGGTTTATGTGTATATACAGTCATATATGACTATAAACACATTCACATCTATGTAATTATTCTATTTTTATACGTCTGCTGAGTATGGCGAATTTCCAAAAAATTCTGGTGAAATAATAGACCCCCTCGAATTACCCCCCCCCTAAAATTTTGTTTGCAAAAAAATAAACCCCCTGGGGGTATTTCGAGGTAATACAGTACCCACATCGTGTTCATTTTCAACATTTTAGTACTTTTTCTTTAAGTACTTTTATTTATTTGGTGACCGAGAAAGAGTTTAAATCAAACGTGTACGTTCTATTGGAGACCCCCCATTGAAAAAAGCAATATGAATTGAGCCCTGATATGAAATACATAGTGAACTTGTCCATCACTCGCACCCACGCCCACTATCTAGTGACTCGCACAGACATCGAGCCAGTGGACAGCGACCATACCATGTCCGATGGCGATGGCGATGGCATCGACAGCGACAGTGGCCAAAGCCTTGCTTCGCAGCCAGATATCACCGCAACGAACGATGCCGCCATTGCTGAACTGGAAAACGCTGGCCAGGGGATAGTTGGTGTTGAGAACACACCGAAATGTGCAACGTCAGTTATAGGGTTGGCACTTGATTATTTTCACTAGGCATCTAAAAATTGAGGCGTCTACCAATCTATACGACCACAAGTCAAAAATATGAATATTTTGTGTTATTTAAGCCCGGAAACGTCATCTGGGGCTAGGTACTCCCGCACATTTTTCTTCATAATCCATAATGGCAAAGTGCCAAATTTGACACTTTTGGGGAAAAAATGCAACAAAATTGGGCAAGGAGTCGACAAGTCCACTTAGTTTTGGGCTAAAAGTCGACAAGTCCACCTACCGCAAATTTTTTGTTGTGAAAAAAAAACGCAAAAAAACTGTGATAAGTCCATCATGGACACCCCCCAAAAACAGTTGTTCTGTCCGAGTAGACACTGAATTTAACACATATAAGATGAGAACAGGGACTGAAAATTTGACACTTTATTGTAAACATTTGTAATTTAATGTTGAGCATGAGAGAGCCCCATCCATTGGACACGCACCGCGGACCTGGAATTGGAAATACAACTTAAAATGCAATTTACTCAAAATCGCATTTTGTGAATTAGTCGACTTTAGAATTAGACGCCTCAATTGTTTGCTGCGTAAGCGCGCAATTCCACAAACACATTACCTACCGTATTTCTCCGAGAATAAGGCCCCGGCACTATACAAATTTGGGGGCTTTTTGAACACTTTCCAAGGTAGTCAGTTAAATGGAAATTACACAGTTTTGATATGACAAAAGAAATTCCCGTGGAGAAAATCGATGCAATTCAGAATATACAAGTTGGGAGGATAGTGGGGGCGTTTTCTGAGCAGAATTCAAGCAGTTACCATGTGACTGGTATGATACACATAGCACAGACCACAGCTAATACACTACAAACATACATTTCATGTTGCAGCCGAACGAGCGGAGACTTTGATGTGCCCGATTATGACGACTGCGAATCCGACTTGGGAGATGGGGAGGAACTGACGGATCTGCCAAATGGAAAAGTGAGAGTAGCGTCCGAGAGCGTGCTGTGGCGCCACCTCAGGGTTGGTTTGGATTTGAATTTTCAATTACCGTATTACCTAGAATTATCCCCCGTAATACCCCCTAAAATTTGGCTGATGAAATAATAACCCCCTCCAGAACAAAATATTCCCTCCCTCGAAAAATCCCCCCCCCCCTTAGGCAAATGATAAAGTTTTTGAATCCAATTTGAGCAAAAATGACACGTTTTAAAAAATGCATATTTCATTCAATCAGTTTATAATTGTTCAATTTTTTAGGTCTGAGCATGGCGAATTTCCAAAAATTTCTGGCGAAATAAAATAGTCCCCTCGAATTATGCCCCCAAAAATATTTCTGGCGAAATAATAAACCCCATGGGGGTATTTTGAGGTAATACGGTATCTAGGTACATACATATTACCGTATAAACTCGAATACTTAGCCACATTGAATTACCCCCCTCCAATAATTCCGCGCTCTTCCTCAGAAAAAAATATTCTCTCCCTCGAAAAATCCCCCCCCCCCCCTTAGGCAAATGATAAAGTTTTTGCATCCAATTTGAGCAAAAATGGCACGTTTTGAATAATGCATATTTCATTCAATTAGTTTATATAAATACCGTATTTCATCGAAATACCCCCCGGGGAGATTATTGCTTCAGAGTAAAAATTTTGAGAGAGAAACGTGAAAAATGCAACAATAACCACCATTTATAAGTTTTTACAGCCTTATATGAGGATGTAGATGGTATAAACGATGTTCTAACATAACATAGTGAGTGTTTTGAACGTCTGTTATGCATTTCCCGGACAACAAATTCATAGTGCCGATTTTGAGGGGGTATTCCGAGGTATGCTAAAACTTTGACGAACTGACAATCTCCACATTGAAAAATCTCCCCTCAAATAGTCCCCCATCAAAAAAGTCTTGACGAAAAAATAATTCCCTGGGGGATTATTCGAGTATATAGGCTAGTCACCTAGCTATTACCTCTACCAATGTTTTCTATTCATGGATTTTATGATACTACCCACAAATACGCAGGTAAAATATGAGAAATTAAAATCGGGGGAGAAGGCAGAAGAAGAACTAACTGTCGTGCCCGAGCCCGTGGCCGATCCGCAAACTGGCAAGAAAATGCGCAAGAAAAGGGAATCAAAAAAGATCGATAAAAAGAGTGCCGATAGAAACGTCAAACCGGTCGCTCTGTGCCGACTGTGTGCTGATAAAGCCAGGGAGAAATACCCACATCTCACGTGAGTTTTAAATGCAGATTTGGAGTTATAAATATCATCAGCAGGGGAGTATCCGGGAACTGAAGCATAAAAATATTGGATTTTGGATAGGTGGGCTTACTTTGCATAGTCAGGCAGGGGGCAGGGGTAGGCAACCCCCTCCCAAAACGCCCAGCTATCTATTTATCTATACCGGAGGCAAAATTTTGGGCTACTATTAGGCACATAGTGCTTATCAAAAATGATCAAACAATCCAAGCTCCCAAAAATACAATTGAGGCGTCTACTTCTAAAAGTCGACAAGTCCGTTTTCAACCCTATCCAATTTCAACGATTTACAATGCAGGCTGCGGGAATCGAGAACTTTCAAAAACAATAAGTATGTGGAAGTGATCCGGTCGGTGAGGAAAGAGTTTCTGAATTGGCATTTTTGTCGATATCACCCAGACGAGGCTATCAAAGAGATGGGAAGATCATGGTATGAGAGTACCTTAAAAAGCAAGGGTAGCTCGTGCGGCGAGAAGAAGAAAGCCCTGCAAGCACAAAGTGAGTGCGTTTTTCACGTCAGTGTCACATCAAGCACAAAGTGCATTACCGTATTTCTGCTAGTATAAAATCTCACTCGGAGAAATACGGTAATTCACTTTGTGATTGATCTGACACTGACATTCCATTTTTTAATCAAAAAACCGCAGCTACAATTTTTTGTACTAAAAAAGGATGGAATGGCGCCATGGCGCTGTTTTCTATGGCGCCATTATTTCGAATGGCGCCATGGCGCCCTTGGCGCTTGTCGCCATTTTCGCTCGCGCCAATATGGTGCCCATGGCGCTAGAAATGGCGCCAAAATCCCGTGAATAAATGTGACCCAACATGACATTTTTGGACAATTCTAAAAAGCTTATGTTGTGATATAGGTGCTAAAAAAGTAACTTTAATTGTTGGCGACATTTTTCCTGGCGCCCTTTGGCGCCCGGCGTCATTATTTTGAATGGCACCTGGTGCCATTTTTCCTGGCGCTTTTCCATCAGTAGTACTAAAAATGTATTTTGTGCGCAACACTAGTACGCAATTTCACATGCACGTTACCTACGGTGGTGTTTTTCATTTGTTTTGAGACCTATTGAGTGTAAAAGCTGCCATTTGTTTGTGCTATTGCGTCATAAAATCAGCTGTGATATGTCAGTGCGGCATATAATATATACAGCCAATGTGCTCCCGTCCCACATACTTCTACAATGTGAAAGATCACTTTTTCAATGTATCAGCCTTCCTTCATAACCGTATTTCAGCACTATTCCACGCCCAAATTCACTTGATGAAATTCACAATATACAATTTGGGAGGAAAATAAGCGCTTTCTGAGCAATTCACAAGCCAATCCCGATCCCGACCCCTAAGAGTCAATCCCGTTTGAACACACAGCCAATCACTCACACAGACAACTTTACCGTAACTAAATATTACAATTTCAGAAGAAAAAACCATCTGGAGAAACAAAGAGTTGGTACAGAGGTACTACAAATCGATCGTGTATGCAGCAGCGTTCGTCGCAGCTGTACCCGGCGTACCGATTCGATTAGGTGAGCGTGTTGTGTGTTGTGTTTTAACCATGTAACTTGTTTACCTGTCTTAAATGAGCGAGCCAAAGACGTTAGCGGGCAAAATATTTACACAGAGCGGGGAGTGATGCAAGAATCAAGGGGGCGTATTTTTCCTCACCTGTCCAACAGGGGAGGGGGAACTTACTAGGGTTCAAACGATATATCGTATCGAATATCGAATATCGGATATCGACCATTTTTTAATATCGAATATCGAATATCGATATCGAAAATTTTGAAAAAATATCGAATATCGAATATCGATATCGAAAATTTTGAAAAAATATCGAATATCGAAAATCGATATCGAAAATTTTGAAAAAATATCGAATATCGATATCGAATATCGACCATATTTTCGATATATCAAACCTGTATAATGTCCTTAATTGAGTTATTATTTTTGTTTTGAGATATTTGTGATTAATTTGATTTGCTTATAGTATCTAAGTTGATGAGTAAAAGTAAAGTATTTAATGTTATCTTTGTTGGAGTGCTTACTCCACATTTCTTGTATTTGGTTTGGCCACATACCTACTGAACTACCTACCTCATATTTGAAGCCAGAAAATGCTGATATGCTGCTTTTTTGCAACATGCCCTTAAACAATTGGGTTATAAGTATGAATTGTTGTATCTACCAATTATTGTTTGTCTGATACAATTTGTCTCATCATGTTTTTTCTTCGATTTTTTCATTCTGGCCATTGTAAACCTTGTTAGAATTAATTGTACTTTTCAGTAAAGAGATAATCAACCATGTTTGCAACCATATGAAAATACAACATGCTGCTTGAAATATGCCTTGCTATACCAAAAGCTAAATATCGAATATCGAAAATATCGAAATATCGATATCGAATATCGACCATTTTTTAGTATCGAATATCGATATCGAGGGTCCATATCGTATCGAATATCGATATCGAAAATTTTGAAAAACTATCGAATATCGATATCGAAAATTTTGAAAAAATATCGAATATCGATATCGAAAATTTTGAAAAAATATCGAATATCGATATCGAAAAGTGATATCGTTTGAACCCTAGAACTTACTCAGTGGGGATGTTATTCATGGGGAAATGTAATTGATTATTGAAGGGGTATTTATACAAAAAATGAGCAACAGCTCCCACAACTATCCGTTTCGTTGCACTAAATCGAAGTTTACACGGTGATTCATTTCACTTTACTTTTTTCAGTGGATGAGTACTTCTTTCGACGCTTTCTCGATGAGCTACTGCGAGCGAATTCCAATGGCTGTCACGATAACTTCAATATGCCGGGCCGCACATTCATGAAAGATGTCATGGCCTGTCTGGCGGACGCAACGCGTCTGGCGTTAGCGTGCGAATTGAAGGAACAGACCCACATCACATTTGGCACTGACATCTGGTGAGTAGAGTACCTGATTTCCTGTAAAGTATTGTTCTTTGATAAAGTGCCATAAAGTTTGATATAGGTACATTTTGTACTCAAAATGAAATAAAAAACCGTTCTTCAAAATGTTCCGTTAAGAGTACCTATAATTGAGTGACATAGGGAAGGGTTTATGTGTATATACAGTCATATATGACTATAAACACATTCACATCTATGTAATTATTCTATTTTTATACGTCTGCTGAGTATGGCGAATTTCCAAAAAATTCTGGTGAAATAATAGACCCCCTCGAATTACCCCCCCCCTAAAATTTTGTTTGCAAAAAAATAAACCCCCTGGGGGTATTTCGAGGTAATACAGTACCCACATCGTGTTCATTTTCAACATTTTAGTACTTTTTCTTTAAGCACTCTAGTGGTTTTTTCAGAGTATCCATCTAGGTACAGGGCTGAAAAAAACGTTTTTAAAGTTGTTTTGTAGCGCTTTTTATGGGGACCCCAAAAATGGTCCTAACTCAAATTTGACAACATTGTAGATCGGCACTTTTGGAAGCACACCCTCCATATTTAACCATAAGAATAGATGCATTGATCTTGACCCGACCCAACTTATTTCAGGTCTGCGAGGCATGGGGAATCGGTGATGTGCATCACGGCGTACTACTTTGACAAAAAAACTCATCGACCGGCCAAACGTTTCTTGGGGTTGGTAGAATGCATGGCGACCAATTCGGAAACGATAGCTAATCGGTTCCAAGAGCGATTAGACGAGTTCGGGATTCGACCGGAACAAATTTTCCGGGTACGTTATAACCAATTTATTGGATAGTATACTGGAAATACTGTATACCATAGTGAAGAGCTGTTTTTTTTCTATGTCTAGAAGAGGCGCCCTCAGCTATTTATCCTACCTGAGGCAAAATGTTCAGCTATCATTCCCTGACTGAGTCCCCCACCAAATCACGTTGCTATCTACGTTCTATACGTACATACTTTTTTTTACCTATTTGGGCTATTTAAATATCTATGCACCACCCCATAGCCCCTGCCACAGTCAAAAAAGGGTTACCCATGCGCAGCAGCACAACCAAAGTACCCCTAAAACTATTTCAGTTGATCAGTGACAATGGCGCCAACGTCAAAAAGAGCTTACGATCATCACTCGCATTGTCTTATGCACTTGCCAACGAAGGATCTGACGAAATGCTTCAGATAATCGTTGATGAGCAGGTGTCGCCGGAGGAGCAGCAGGTTTGTCTAAATCGTTTTATAGTTCTGGAGGTTTTGAAACTTAAGACATATCCATTGAGGGTTTGAAGACGCAATACCGATGAAATTCACTCACACTTCACTATAGAATGTAAACTGCAGCACATCAGGGTGTAAACTAGAGCTTTTGGATATAATGTAAACTGGCGTCGGCTTCACAAACCATGCATCAGCTTCATTATCCCACTGACTTTTTCACAGAATTGGGAGCGATGGGAGGACGAGGATGAGGAGGATCTTAGGCGCCAGCGGCAGGAAGGGGACAGATACGTACGCCCAGCACGACAGCCACGTTCGAAAACTTATCAGGATTACCAGGACCTGCTGGAACGGATATCCAACGCTGTGGTCACGTGGGCTCGAAAATTCAAACTAGCCTGGTCTAGTTGTTTTGCCCACAACCTTGAAGTGAGATAATTTACATTGTGTATTTTTTGGGTTTTGTTAGACCGAACTGTTATTAAACTGAACACCCACTCGATAATTCAAAGCACGAAATTACTTTGGCACATTGGCAAATTACAGAAACACCTTCAATTTTTGAACTTTTTCAAAAATCCCGACTCTGATGCGGAAAAATTCCAAATATCCCGCATGAACCGTACTTCAAACTTCACAGCATCTCATTCAATATATTTATATACCTAAA
Organism: Sphaerolaimus hirsutus; assembly: GCA_964036195.1. Classification (NCBI taxonomy): domain Eukaryota; kingdom Metazoa; phylum Nematoda; class Chromadorea; order Monhysterida; family Sphaerolaimidae; genus Sphaerolaimus; species Sphaerolaimus hirsutus. The sequence continues at coordinate 95,411 of CAXIWS010000278.1, forward strand.
TACTAACTGCTCGCATTCATATTTACAGCTGTCGGTGAATGGTGTCCTGAAAGATGGTATTGACGAAGAGGGAAACGAATACGTCAATCCATTCGGCACCGCGTTGGCTCACGCTAAGGACCTGGTGCAGAGAATCAGAAATGCACCAAAAGCCCACCTGGCTTTGAAACAGTGCAGCGATTATTTTCTCATTACATCTAACGAAACGCGCTGGTCGTCGACATTCTTTCTGACGGAGCGCTTGTGTAAGGTGAGTAGTCGGCGCGGGCGGTCGTGTGTGTGGCAGCTAAGCTAGGGATGGAAACAATTTCACAACCATGTTAAAACGTGTTTTAAACAACGTTTTTTTATAAAAAAACATGACGTCCAAAATGTTTTTTTTTTAAAACATCAACCGAAATTTTTAGTACTAAGCACTAGGTATTTTGCAAAATTTTTCTTGCATAAATACATTTCTCGTACGCGTATTCTTTGAAAGTGTACGCGTACAAGTGCGTACGGTATTTTTTTTGAAAAGTATATGTAAATGTATTTACCGCGTACTCGCGTACGCGTATTTTTCGAGTAAACGTACGTACCTTTTAACAACTCTGGAAAATAACCACTCTCGAACAACTCCCCCTCACGCGATGAATAGGAAAGACGCCACATCACACTACAACTAAAACATACTAAAACTGTAATTGTTTTTACAGGTGAAAGGAACGCTGAACGCAATCGCCGAAAAATTTGGGCTGGAAAGTATTTCCGCCGGCGATTGGGGTAAACTGGAAGCCTTCAACGACTTCATGAGGCACTTTTCTGCTGTGACCAAAAGGATTCAGACCGAGCAATACGCCACATCATCCATGGTCGTTGCGTACAACCTCCAACTGCAGAAGTATTTGAGAAGTCAAGAGAGCAAGGCTGATCGCGATGTGAGGAAGTTGGCGAAACGCATGAGGGTTTGTCTGCTCTTGGCCAGATTTTTTATTGACCGCCTTTTTATAGACCCCCTTTATCAAGTGACTGGGGGCTTTTTCAAGCAAAACAACTTTTTAGTCATAGCCCCGACCTGAAAACCCAACATACTCTAACATCATCAAAGTTGGGCCAGGGATAAGTAACTGGGAAGCAACAAAAGTGTCGTGGACCCCCCAGACTACCCTTTCTGTATGGCGAAAAAACTATTCTGACCGCTAGTACATAAACCAGAGTTGTTAGTACTGAGGTACTGAACTTTTTTTTAAAGTAAACGTAAAGTATTTTTATTTTACTCACCCCAGAGTACAGAAAACGTAAAGTATTTCAAAAATACTTTTACACTGCGTAAAATGTGAGTAAATCTTTTTATTCCAGAGAAAACAAAAAAACGAGATTTTTTCTGGGAAAATGTTGACTAAAACGGGTATTTTTTCCTCACTGAAGACATAAAAACTTATATTTTTCTCAGAAAAAGTCAGTATTTATCGACTTTTTACTCTCATATACAAAGAGATGTGTTCTTCTCTCCTGCTAAGTATTTCTGACGAAAATGTCTTGTTTGTCACTTTCTTTTTGGCAAAATGACATTTTGTGTCCCCTAAAAATAAGGCACATTTTCAAAAAGTACGCGAGTAAGTGACAGTGAGTACCGATATTTTTTCGCGAGGAAACGTAAACGTATTTACGCAGTACTCGAGTATCCGTAATTATCGAGTAAACGTAAATACGTTTTAACAAATATTGAACTGAATAGACTTGAAAATTGTAGCACCTCTTTAACAACCTATCCCTTTTTCCAGGAAGTCATGAATGTGAAATTTGGGTTTGCAATGGACCCTCAAAACACGGAATTCGATCCCTTTTGGGCACTGTGCACCATCCTGGATCCGAAGTTGGCACCTTTCATGTTCAAGCCGGAGACGCCCAGCACGAAAGAAAGATGGCAGAAAAACCGCCGCCTCATTCAAGCCGCACAGAAGTATTTACTAGAGTTTTCCAAAGAGGATATCCACATCAGATCCGCAAGCACTGTGTCAGTGCACCACGACGCCCCTGGTCCAAGCGGTACCACTGAGGCGGGAGAGAGCGACGTGGTGAGTCAACCGGGGATTTTTTGTCAGAAGGTTTTGAGGGGGGGGTATTCGAGGGGAGGGGGATTTTTCCGTCAGAATTTTCAGTAGAATATATGATTAGTTTAGTGCACAAATGAGGTAATATTGGTTGGTAACATCAATCCTTTGTAGGAATACAATATTCATATTTCAAGCAGTGAAAAAAATATTCTAGCTGCAGAATAATACACATATTTACATATTAAATACTAAAAAATTTTTTTTGTAAATGTGATATTTGTGATATGTCTTCTACCCATAAAGTGGAGGGGGAGTTGATCGAGGTGGAGTTCTTTTTTCGTCACACTCACGTAGTTATATGCCTGCTTATAGCATTTTAACCTATTGTGGCTATTTCTAATTTAGTTTCTAATCTAAAATTTCAGCTCTGGGACTTGGAAGAGGCGACTGGTGAGCCTGAGAATGTCGCGTCGGACGAGGACAGCGAAGTCGAACCGACACAAAATGAACCATCGCTTCTTCAGCAGTTCAGACACCATTGTGACGAAATGGAGTCTCTGGCAGCTGCAAGCACGCAAAAGTTGAAGCGTGCGACGAGATCCGTCGACACTTTCCAATATTGGACAGATCGGGTAAGTTCACTTGAAATTACCTACACCTGTCTAGCGATCGCCAGTGTTTTTTTCAGAGGATTTAAAAAAAACGTTTTTTACTTTTTTTTAAATGCTACCTAAATTTTTATGGTGTTTTATGCCAAAAAATCCACTTTATATGTTGACTCATTATGTAAATTGCTATCTGCCAAATGGTCGTGAGTTCAAATGAAGTTGGGCATGAAATAGTAGTCAAATAAGGTTATAAAAGAAGACTCATACATTGAGCCTGATGTTTCCTACTGTAGAAGTATGTGGACGTATTGCTGGATACTATATACTACATTACATATCACGGCTTATTAGTATATGATAGCATGCAATAATTACTTTAAAAATGCACAAAACCAATGAAAACAACCACCAGTGGTAATGTGCATGTGAAATTGCGCGCTTACAAAATACCTAGTTCATAGGTACAATAAAAAATTTACCAGCGCTCTTTTTAAAACTAGCTCTGGGACCGCTGCGCTTTTTTAAAAAAGCGGCGTGAAACAAGCACTGGCCATCGCTAGTGACAACACCACAATCATGATTTGATCAGTTTCACTTCTTAAAAAATGCCAACAAAATTCTACCATTTCAGATTAACGCACCCAACTTCAAATTATTGGCAGAGGTCGCATGCATTTGCTTGGCTGTACCGAGCACGACCGCAGCCGAAGAACGCGTTTTTTCCATCACCGGAAAATGCAGCGCATCGGACAGAGGTGGTCGAATGAGCGTTCAGCAGGTGTGTTTTTTTCCATTTGTCCATTTTTTGTCGACATGTTCGTGTACCGTATTTCCTCGAAATACCCCCCTCGTTTGACCCCCCCCCCTCTCAAGACCACTATGAAACAATCACCCCCCCCCACCCCTCAAAATACCCCCCCCCCAAATTGAGTGTAAAAAGAACGTACATGACAAATACGGCAGTTTGTGTTCTGCGTAGTGCAGAACACACGTAAAAACAATGTCGGAATTAGGGTGTCAACCTTCCGTTTTCCGTTTCCACAGGCAAATTTTTTCCATCTCCGTTTCCGTTTTCCGGCTGCTAAATTTTTTTCCGTTTCCGTTTCCGTTTTTCCCGCTCATTTTCCGTTTTCCAGCTAAATTTTCAGTTTTTCCGGCTTTTTTTCAATTTTCCGGTTCAATTGTCTGTTTTTCCAACTTTTTTCCACTTTCTAGCTCAATTTTATGTTTTCTGTTGTAGCCAAACTGGTAAACATGCATGCAGGTTCTCAATTATGTGATTTTTTCCAATTTCTAGTGAGATTTCTGCAAACTTTTTTTTATTTCCGGATAAATTTCAGCAAATTTTTTTTCCGTTTCCAGCAAAATGTCAGCAATTTTTTTTCTGTTTCCAGCATAATTTCAGAAAAATTTTCCATTTCCGTTTTCTGGCCTTTTATTTTTCCGTTTTCCGGCCTTTTATTTTTCCGTTTTCCGGCAAGTGCCAAAATTTTTCCGTTTCCGTTTCCGTTTTCCGGCAAGTGCTAAAAATTTTTCCGTTTCCGTTTCCGCTTTCCGCCAAAAAGTTTTTGTTGACACCCTAGTCGGAATCACGTTAGAACAGTGTTTATACCATCTACGTACTAATATTAGTCTACAGGAGCCTTTACATGCCAGTTATTGATGATTTTGTACTAGGATTTCAAAAAAAGTTCTTGCGAAATGATACAATACCCCCCTCTCGTTTACCCCCCCCCCCTCTCGGGAGCACTATGAAACAATCACCCCCCGGGGGGTATTTCAAGGAAATACGGTATTGTCTTATAGTCGAATGTTCGTGACTTCAAGTGAAGTTTCGTACGGAATAGTGTTCAAACAAGGCGGTTATTACTTTGGGAGTGATGTTACATACTGTGGAGGTACATGGAAGCACATTACCTGAATATTGTATACTACAGCAACATATGACGGCTTATTCACCCATGGTAGCACATAGAAATGGATGCTTTGATACTAAAAATGTCACAAAACCAATGAAAACAACTACCAATGTCAATTTGTGTGTGAAATTGCGCGCTTGCGCGCAAAAATTTTGCAAAATTTGTTTGTTTTTTAAGTTTCGGACAGTGTTTTTATATTAAAAAAACAACGTTTAGAAAAAATAAAACGCTTTAAAAAAACATCGGCCATCCCTAGACTCTAGAGACGACTATTCAATATTTTTGAATTTACGAGCCTCAATGGAGCATGACTTGATCAACACACTTCCAAGTGCCAAGACATACCTACCATATTTCCTCGAAATACCCCCCCCCCTCGTTTGACACCCCCCACTCTCGGGACCACTATGAAACAATCACCCCCCCCCCCTCGAAATACCCCCCCCAAATTGAGTGTAAAGGGAACGTACATGACAATAACTGTAGTTTGTGTTCAGTGTACTGCAGAACACACGTTAAAACAATGTCGGTGTCACGTTAGAACAGTGTAAATACATACCATCTACATACTAATATTAGTCTACAGAACCTTATAAATGGCAGTTTTTGTTGCATTTTTCGACGTCTGCGTACGTTTCAGTCTTCAGACGACAATTTCGTACTTGGTTTTCAAAAATTTTCGTGTGAAAAAATAACCCCCCCCCCTCGAAATACCCCCCCCCCTCCTGGGACCACTATGAAACAATCACCCCCGGGGGGTATTTCGAGGAAATACGGTACATAGAATTTTCTACATTGCGTGTTCGTGCATACTAAATCACACGTGTTCTTGTTGTCGGAGACTCGGATCGGAGGTTGTCGCTGCATTTGTTCTAGCCAGCCTGTCCGAGGCAGAACAAATGTTGGGACAATATCCGAAAACAGGAAATAGGTGTGATTAAGTGTGCACGAACACGCAATGTAGAAAAATTCGATGTATTTACCGTATTTCACCGAAATACCCCTGGGGGGGGGGGGGGTTATTTCAGAGTGAGAATTTTGAGGGGGGGATTATTCAAAGGGGGAATAATTAGGATCGAAGTAATACGGTATTTTATATTCATCTCACAAAAATGTTTAAAAATCGTATTTTTTGTCGTCCACGTATGTGGTAAAATAAGTGCAAACGCGGCCGAACGGTACATGAAACCCCGCCCCGATAAAAGCTCATATCATGATTTTTGATGAGCTTGAATAAGTATTGCGCTAATACTCATCGCAGCTGTCGAACGAAACACTCATCAAACTCAATCACGACGTGGCTGACTCTGTAAACGAGAGAGAGCTGGTGGCAGTCCCCAACAGCGTCAACAAATATTTTGACGATATGGAGACTTTGCACTCCGTGTCGGAAGCAGGCAAAGCCTATACCACTGGTATGAGGCGAGGGAACAATTTCGACAGTAAAAAGGACGCAACGGCTTGGAACGATCTTTTTCAAGAAATGGTCAAAAAGCGGATCGCCAACGCCAATGAAGGCGACGAACCTCAAGTGAACAGAATGGATGGCAGTGCTACTGGACCTAGCAGTTCCGATTTGCCGATGGAAACAGACACCTCGGGCAAGAGAAAAACACAGGTATGGTGTTTTGTGGTGTGTATTGTGTAGTCTCATCCCAATCCGCGTTTTGCAGCAAATTCCACTTACCATCCCAATCTCAGACCCAAGCGCACACGCCCACTCGGGAAGTGGGATGTATTAGGGTGTAAAATAGTTTTTGCTCCGCCTTATTTGCGCTTGTACCAGAGAGGTCAGCGGCGGCCTGCATCAAGGGCCCCTTTTAGTAGGATTATCTGACATTGTCTGAACGTGAACTTTAGTGCACAGGCATGCTTGAGTGACGTTTGTGTGTTTACTTTGTGGCATTTTGTAGTGTGTACCTGTTAACCAAATATGTAACAATGTAAATATGTGCAATAATGTGATGTGCAAAATCGCTTAAACACAAACATAAGCGTTTTGAATGCCATGTGTAAAATTTTGTGATAAATTTCGTAATTTATTATGGCGCCACACGCTAGATGTCAACTGAACTTGTGTCAACTAAATTTTACTGAATACTGCCATTTCAGTTTTCCTATCTGATAGGGCCTAGTTAATTTTACATCATGCCACTTAATTTTCATTGTTTCTGTTAAGTGTGATGCTTTAAAAAATGCGTTTTGTGTTATTTAGTTGACATGGAGTTGACACGAATTTTCGATGTCAACTAGCGTGTGTGGGCCCATTATTCCATAGTAACAACAAAATAGGCGGAAAAAAACTATATAATTTTTGCTGATGAAAAACTGTAAAATGTTTGTTCATTTTCAGATTATTCAGTCAATATTGTAATATTTATTAATTAATTGTTCACTAATTACTCACTGCATTATTCATGCAAAGTTATTACTTTGTTTGTGTGTGTGTGTAAACAATATCACTCAATGGCACCTGTGCCCTGAAAGTTCACGCAAAGACAATGTAAGATAATCCGACCAGAATTGGCATAATAATTCATAATTGCACGTGTACGCAACGCACGTTCAACTGACTCCCTATGTTTCTATCAAAATGCATTTATGTCATACAAATAAGTTTTGCATATTTTTCTGCCTATTTGTCAAACGGAATATTCGTCATACACGCGGGCAATTTGCCAGTTGGTGAGGGCAGTTTATCATGAGATTAAGTTTCAAGTGCAGGCAATTCGTCATAAAAACAGAATATTTGTCATACTGCAAGGTATGGCGCTTTATTCAAAGGAGTATATAGGTGACAACATAAATATCTCCCATAATACCAGGTATTGAGCAATGAGCAGTTCATTGAAAAGAGAAAAGTGTGATAGTAATTGTGGGAATGTGTGGATAATATTTACATCTGAATTCAATTTTAAGAAGTTGTATATTATTTATATATATATTTGAGTTTATATAGTTCCTGAAGGGACAGTCTCCATTTTATTTTTCAAAATTGCATTTTAAAGTCTAAATTGCAGTTTGAAATTTGAGGTGAGAAAAAAAATATGAGTTATGAATGAATGATAAATAAATTGTATTTTTTCAAATCAAAATTTTTATTGATTTGTAAAGACATTTATTGAGATTTTAATCAGAATTTTAATCTGCAAAAAATGCTTATCTGCATTTACAAAACAAAATCGCGATTTGCAAAAAAAAATCATTCATGAGTGCAAATTGAAATTTTGATCTGCAAAAACATTTGTATCCCTATATTGTCTTGACTTCAAAAATACAAAAATAATACTAGAACACACCTACACTTTACATACAATATGATAAATCTTAGGTCTGTATTTATCATGAACAGCTGCCCTATACTTTGTGGTATGACAAATGTATACCCCCCTTATGTTAAATATTCCGCTGTGTATGACAAAAATTCCGCCAAACTGGCAAATTTATTCGTATGACAAAAGCACCGTCAAACTGACAAATTTACTAGAAAAGCAAATGCGCCATTGAATGAATAGGTATTTGCAATTTCAACTTAGGTCGCTGGGAATCAATACATAAAACTTTCCCGTTAATGCGTGCGCGTGCGTTGGCGTCTGTTTCCATTGGGATGGTAATATACCTAGCCCTTCAGCGAATTACGCGTATGAAAACCTATCATAAGTCATCGGAAAAATGAACCAAAAATTGTTTGGTTTTTATCATAATATTGCGTCTTTACGATGGAATAACTAAAAACAATAATTATCCCGATTTTTTATATATTCATTTAATTATGGTTGGTTTCAATACTAAGTGTTGTGTCCGCCGGCGCCGAGCCGACGCCAAGTATACAAGTAAAAAGTTTGCAAAAAAGTCAAAATTTGAATGACATGGGGCTTGTCATTATGACAGTGGAGTCATTGGATAGCATTGTAAGCAGTGATTGCTTTCAAAAATATTCATTTTATGTCGACTTGTTACGTATATCACATCACCTTTTGTCGAATGTGTGTGACTTATTTGACCATTTGACCTTATAATGACATCACTACGGGGACAAAAACGTACAAAATTTACACTTTGAAATCTCCCCCGAGTAAATTTTGCAATGCAGGCATTTTAGAGGCATGGTTCTCTACAAAACGATTCGCGTCCTTCTTACTCTGCCAAATATTGCAATATACTCTGCAATCCAATCAAAGCCAGATTGACCAGTGTAGTATTTTACATTCACAGTCAGCCACCAAGATCGCGGGTGAAAAAAAGCGGCGAGTGGAAAATCAGCCTGCCAGCGACCCCAAGCCGAAGGTCACCGCCATTGGCAGCAACAACTGTACCCCATCATCGAGCAACACCACCCAGGGGCGAGTGTCAGCAGCGGCACAAACAAAATCGCAACCGAATCGCCGGCGGCGAGGCCAGTCTGCCAGTGACGCGCCATTAGAAAAGAGGCCACTGTCAAGTGTAAAGGTCGTACATGCCCTTCAAAGTGTCGCCTTAGTGAGAAATGGCTACAACAGAAGCGAGACCAAGGAAGTTTTGCGCCTAAATCGCGTGAGGAACAATCATGGCGTTGAGTCATTGTTTACGCACACCGCTCGGGATGTGAAGAGCTACAACGTCGGAAATGATAAAGCCCCAGCAGCAAAACACTATGTTGACCAAAGGCGATCATCAGTTTGTGTTTTGAGTTTCAGTTTTTGTGTTTTCCGTCATGAGTTATCTCACGGCTGGTGCTGAATACTACACTACGGTTCAAATGGGAATCCTATCTCGAATCCCGAGAACTTTCAGGATTTTACAGTCCCGATCCCGACACCCCCCCCCCGATCCCGACCCCGAATACTGAAAAAAGCCAATCCCGATCCCGATACTTTTGAAAACCCAGTCCTGATCCCAAAAATGTTTTAAAAAATTGCCAAATAACCTTTTTGCACCAGGTAGTTCATTTCCAAAAGTTCACAAGCGCCAAATGTAGTTTATGCCAGTCTGTGGCATGTGCATAACTGTGCTTTTAGACCTCTTTAGTGAAGAAATAAGCAAAAAACCCTCAATACAAAAACATTCTCCAAACTCTGAAACTGATCCCGAAAAAATGCCAATCCCGATCCTGAAATCTCAAATAATGCCAATCCGATCCCGTGATACCGAAATCTCAAAAATACTTATCCCAATCCCTTGACCCCAATCCCAATTAGAGTGTCAACTTTCCGTTTTCAGCAGGCAAATCTTTTTCCGTTTCCGTTTTCCGGCTGCTAAATTTTTTTTCCGTTTCCGTTTTTCCGTCTCATTTTCTGCTTTCCAGCAATTTTTTTTTCAGTTTTTCCGCCTTTTTCCAATTTCCAGTTCATTTGTCGGTTTTTCCAACTTTTTCCACTTTCCAGCTCAATTTTCTGTTTTCTGTTTCAGCCAAACTGGTAAAAATGCATGCAGGTTCTCAATGAAGGGATTTTTTCCTATTTCTAGTGAGATTTCTGCAATTTTTTTAATTCAGGATAAATTTCAGCAAATTTTTCCGTTTCCGTTTTACGGCCTTCCATTTTTCTGTTTTCCGGCAAGTGCAAAAAACTTTCCGTTTCCGTTTTCCGGCATGTGCAAAAAATTTTCCGTTTCCGTTTTCCACCAAAAAGTTTTTGTTGACACTTTAGTCCCTAATCCCGATCCCGAAATCTCAAAATACCAATCATGATCCCGAAAAGACAATCCCGTTTGAAGCCTATACTACACCTAGGGTTGGAAAAAAACGTTTGTTTTTAAAACAACGTTTTTTTAAAAGCTCCCAGATATGACCTTGTGTCAACATATATAGGTATATCAGACAGTGGCAATACTCTGTAATGTTATATATGACCATATAATGGCTGTTAACACCCCCCATACTGAACCCCTGTGATAGCATCATTATCATTGATCGTGCGTGATGCGATATTCTTTATTCCACATAGGATACACTGTTGCCTGCCGCGATGCATAGCACCGAGTATCGACAGACGCTGGCCAAGCCGAAACAGCAAAAGTCAAAACGAATGCTGTTGGGGAAGCCAGGGACAATGCGGTCCACGCCGGACACAATGGAGGTACGATTGGTAGAATTTTTTCTTTAAGATTGATATTATGTACCAGTTGTTAATATCTGTTTTGGGTACGCAAATGCCTACTTTTTACTACGATCCTTACAAAAATATCTGACGAAATAATAAAACTCCCCCTCGAATAAACCCCCTCAAATTTTGCTGCCCAAATAATAAACCCCCATGGGGGTATGGTCCCACACACGCTAGTTGACGCCAAAATTAGCGTCAACTCAGAGTCAACTGGTCAAAAATTCAATTGACTCTGAGCCATTTAGAAAATGTATCCAAAAAATCCCCTTCTTTCATTCTACATCAATCGACTTCTCAATATTTCTTAATCAACACAGGTAAAAAATTAAAAATAGTTATACTTAAAACAGTTGACTCTGAGTTGACTCAATCGACTTCTAAAAAGTAGCGTCAACCACCGTGTGGAGCGCCTATTTCGCGGTAATACGGTACTTTGAAAAAAGTCCAGTATTTATAACAACTGTCATGTACAACACTTAAATTATGCCAAATCCTGAATTACAGAACAATACCCTGGAGGCGCGGGCTGGCGCTGCTGTTAGGAAGCGCAAAACTCAACGCGAGAAGACTGAGTGCAGAAGAAGCGCCCGCACCAGAAGTAACAGCCGAGACAGTTGTAGCAGCACTGACTCGAAGTGCATTGCAAGCCCCAACAACGCTACCAGGAGAAAAAGCCGCTACCGCGGCACATCTGTCAAAAATAAGGTTCGATTTTGCACGCTGCGGCAGCCTCCATTTGATCTTTCCAAATACTATTTTGCATCAAGAAACGTGGACGGAAACATCTAGCGAAGCATTTTATGCCACTTCTGTGGCATCCTGAGTATGTTGATAGGCTTTTTTGTGAAAATTGATAGGAAGACACACACTCAATAGTCAATAATACCAGAACATTTTAGATTATCCCAATCCCAGAAAATGCAAATCCCGCCCCGTGTGACCTCAATCCTCATCTCAAAGTCTCAAAACACCAATCTCGATCCAGAAAAGTTAATCCCGTTTGAACCCTACCTATTTTTGCAAAAGTTGACAGTATGTCTACCTACGGTATTTTGACGCAATGTTGTAGGGTTGGGAAGCCTTGTCTTGTCCCATATGCATACGGTAACCTAAATAGGTGTTCTTTTTCAGAAACGACAGGGAGCGAAACTGTCATTTCAAAACGGCATTTCAAAAGTGGCAGCGGATGCTGTTTCCATGGGAGCAGTAATTCATGAGGATGGTGAATCAGAACTCGTGAGTGCAATTTCCAATATTAAGTGCAGAATTCAGGCAAAATTGACAAGAACTGTCATGAAAATTCATCTCTCGTGTTGAATTGACCTTCATGCATTTACCACCCAGAATAAATTCCCGAGAAAAATATTCATCACATTACCTAGGTAGGTAAATATAGCCTATAGGCCACAGCAGCACAGCCACAGCCCCCAGGGTTGGCACTTGATTTTTTTAACATGTTTTTTTACAATCACCATCATCGTGAAACATCACTGTCAATGTATTGACCTTCTTTTGCAACCTTTTTAAGCACCTTTCCATGCTAAACTTACTTGCAGTCATTCAAATCATGGTCATGACATTGGCTTTGGTGATACACGTACTGAGTTGACATAAAAATGCATATTTTTGAAAGAGTTATATTTTTATGTAGATATAATATAACCACAATAGACATACAATACATTGTCCAACACTTACTAGGGAGGGATTTGACAAAAATATATTTTTTCTTCAAATCAACGCGTTTAATTTTTTTATTTTTTCCAACCATAGTGGGACATGCATAACTTACTAAACCTTGAAAATGCAGAGTGGATTGGACTTGGCTATAAACAACGACGAGGCGACAAATGAAAACTGGAGTGAACCAGCGCCAGACGCGGGTGGGACTGCGACTGCGACTGAGCCTGAGGTCAGTCAGTTGGCTGGGCCAGGGGTCGCCAAGTCCAAGGTTTTGGCCCTCGCCTCGCGTTGCGGGGGCTGGATAGATAGCAAATCGCTCCTCCGAGAGATAGATAGCTGAAGATTTTCTGGGGGTCTCGCGAGGGCACAATAAAAAGGCTTTCTCAAGGTTAAGAAGGCAGAAAGGGGAAAAAATCGCTAATAATCAGTTAAAAGTAGCCAAAAGTACGTTTAAAGTGGCTAAAAATAGGTATATAACCATGCATATAACAGCATATGACCTTACATTTGACACTACTGGCCCCATGTGTGGATACAATGGATAATTATTCAGCGTTTTGCAGGCTCTCGGTCTCGACGACCCCGCTGGCGCTAGTGGGCCAAACCCGAAACTGGAAGTTCCCAAATCCAGGTTGAAACCCGATGCAGACATGGAGCAGCGGGACCGACGACTCAGCGGAGATAGGCTCGTAAAGGCGCTATCGGACGCGCTTTCCTCATCGGACTGGAATGAGGACCCGTCATCTGGCTCAGAGTTTGACGAAAACGACGACCCTGAGTCAGAGCCGGAGGTAATTTCTGCCCCCCGCCCTATCCCACCCCAGCGAAGTCACAGTGAAAACTAGCGTGTGTAGGTACTATATTACATCTGTTTGAATTGAACGCAAATAAAAAGAATTCAACTTATCATCACCATCACCGAGAGTCAAATATTTGTATACCGCATTTGCTTGAATAGTCCCCAGCCCACTTTAAATAATTCCCCCCTCGAATAATCCCCCTCTGTAACACGAGTGAGGGACTAATAAATCCCCCCTCGAATGATCCCCCCTTTAAAGAGTTGATAAATTTGTTCTACCTAATTTTAACAAAAATGGCACGTTATTGTGTTTATAAGGCATGTCTCACGTATGGGGTTGGAAAAAAACGTTTTTTTTACTCAATGTTTTTTTTATATAAAAAAAACGTTTTTTTTTAAACGTTTTTTTAAAAGCTCCCAGATATGACCTTGTGTCAACATTAGGGTTGGAAAAAAAACGTTTTTTTTAACTCGATGTTTTTTTAAAAAAAACAACGTTTTTAAAAAAAAAACAACGTTTTTTTTAAATAAAAAAAACGTTTTTTTTTTAAAAGCTCCCAGATATGACCTAGTGTCAACATATATAGGTATATCAGACACTGGCAATACTATGTGATGTTAAATATGACCATATAATGGCTGTGGAGCCATGGGATAGCATTATAAGTGGTGATTTGTGTCAAAAATATCCATTTTTCGTCAACATATCGTTCGTATATCGCCTTATAGTCGAATGTTCGTGACTTCAGGTAAAGTTTGGCACGGAATGGTGATCAAACAAGGTTATAAAAGGAGGTTGTTACTTTGGGAGTGAAGTTACACACTGTGGAGGTACATGGAAGCACATTACCTCAATATTATATATTACAGCAACATATGTCGGCTTATTCACCCATGGTAGCACATAGAAATGGATGTTTTGATACTAAAAATGCAACAAAACCAATGAAAACAACCACCAATGTCAATTTGTGTGTGAAATTGCGCGCTTGCGCGCAAAAATTTTGCAAATTACCTAGTGCTTAGTACTAAAAATTTCGGCCGATGTTTTTTTAAAAAAAAAACATTTCGGACGTCATGTTTGTTTGTTTTTTTAAACGTTTAAAAAAAAAAAAACGTTTAAAAAAAAAATCGGCCAACCCTAGTCAACATATATAGGTATATCAGACAGTGGCAATACTATGTGATGTTATATATAGGGTTGGAAAAAACGTGTTTTTTTTAACTCGATGTTTTTTTTATTAAAAAAAACGTCTTTTTTAATAAAAAACGTTTTTTTAAAGCTCCCAGATATGAACTTGTGTCAACATATATACGTATATCAGACAGTGGCAATACTCTGTGATGTTATATATGACCATATAATGGCTGTTGAGCCATGTGATAGCATTATAAGTGGTGATTTGTGTCAAATAGTTCCCCCCTCAAAAATGTCTGATGAAATAATAATCCCCCAGGGGGATTATTCAAGCAAATACGGTATATACTGTATTTATTCTAACATACGAACGGGTATGTAATAGAAGGTACACTTTTCCGACTTAATTTGAGCCACAAAATAAATAGAACGGCGGTCTCCAATAGAAGGTACAAAAGTACTGGAATTGTGCCAAATGCATGTAAAAACTTAAAATATCAGCGGTCACTATACTTTAGTGTCGAAGTTGACCATAAATAGAATGGCGTCCTTCTATTAGAATAAAAACATTAGAAAAAGTGTATGTAAATTAGTATTATTCAGTGAATTGATGGCTTCCAGTGAATCCAACCAAGCACTATCCCACCCTACAAACAACTTACAACCATGGCCCACACACGCACGCAGGACACATTGGAAGATGTGACGGCGGGTATCTACAAGCCATCTCCACTCCAACGCGCGAATATGGACAATTTGAGGAATCAATCTAATGCACAACGTGCTAAGATCATCCCCAGATTGAGCGCAGTCGGGGTATCGCCATCATTGCCGGTACCAACTACGTGCGGCGGAATGGCGACACGATCCAGAACAAGTTCTGCCTCTGGCTCTGGGGCGGAATAGACTACTGTATAAATTTCATGTGTCTGATTGTGGCTGGGATAGCATTATAAGCAGTGACACTAGCACTAGCATATCACGGCTTCCTATTACATGGTAGCATGGATAAATGAAAGCTTTTACACTAAAATCTGCTTCAAAACTGTGAAAAAAAACACCACCAGCACCAATGGCAATGTATATGTGAAATTGCGCGCTAGCACGCCAAAAAATTGCATAATACCTACCTAGTTAGTGCATGTCTACCAAAAAGTTTGCCTTTTGATTTAAAAAAAAATTAAAATCAGTTTCCACCATTTCATTTAAAAAAATCAGATTAAAAACAATTTTTATCTGATTTTGATCTGAAAAACATTTTGAACAATTTCAAAAATACAATTTTAATTAAAAAAATTGTCTTTAAAACAAAATTTTTTAATCAAGGTGTTAAAAAATAGATTTTTTTCTACCCTACGCGCAACACAAAATTTTGGTGTGTGGTGTGGTTGTGGTGCGCTTTTAACATTGTTGTCGACGAAATAAGATGCTAAATCAGGGACGTATCCAGGATTAGTGAGCGGGGACTGTTTGTTGTAGCAAGAGTTGCATTTACCAGGATTCAGGGACGTATCCAGGATTTTTGAGCGGGGGGGGGCTGCTTGTTTACGGGGGCCGGCGAACGGGGGGGGGACTCAGCTTCCCCCCCTAAAATTTTTCCCTATATAGGGACGGAAAGCCGTTTTGGCGCTAGCGCCATACATAGGCGCCATGCCATGGCGCCATTGGCGTTGGCGCCAGCACCAGGAACCGCTTTATATGTATGTAAATATGCATACATATACAGCAAAACTCGCAAAAAATGTGTTCATTTTCAACGATTTTGGTCTAAAGGGACCGATCCGTTGAAAATACCATGCGCGGAGAAGCAATTGCGCGCCAGCGCGCAAAAATTTTCAGAAACATCGAAAAATATATAGGAAAAGTTGGATTTTCCGGGACGTTTTAGGTCTCACCCCGGGAAGGGGGGGGGGCTGCAGCCCCCCCCCCCCCGCCCCCCCCTGGATACGTCCTTGCCAGGATTCTTTGGGTATCGCCCCCCCCCTGGCCTGGATACGACCCTGTGCTAAGTTGATCGATTATATGTGTTTCAACGTTTTTTGTATGCAATCGTGTTGTTATTGGAAAACCATTATTACATCATTTTTATCAAAATTATATCGATGATGTTCAATAAAATGCAAAAATTACACTAAATATTGATGGATAATCCACATGTGCTTCAACGTTTTTTGTGTCCTATTGTTGTTCTGCTATTGGAAGACCTTAACAACATCCTCTAATCAGATTTATTTCGATGATATTCAATAAATGCAAAAATTCACATAAAATAATTACTTGCATAATTCGCGTGTTTTGGAATTTTCTTCAGTACCTTTCTATTGCCTAGGGCGAGTGGCTGGCATGGCGTGGCCGTGTGGGTCAATGTATTTATGTGCAACAGAAGCTTGATTTAAAAAAAAACATATTTGTCTTATTCACAGGGCAAAATTTCTGGTTGACTTTTTTGGTGGAATTTAATTTTTTCCAACCCTAAGTGGAACTGTGGGCCACATTCTATTTGGCCCTGTCTGTTGCACTGTGCCACAGTCTGTCTCTGTCTGTGGTACACCCAGTGACAGAAGCCATGCCGAATGCAATATAAAAGTACTGAGTGAGGGAGGATACTATAGTACAGAACAGACAACAGACTACAGAAAAGACAACTTTAAAACTATTTATTTAGGCACTTATACCCTTACATGACATGATACTCTACAACTAGATATGATTTGTCTTTGACTGGCAAACAGCCAACCGAAAACTCAAGAACTGACTGCAGACAAAAAAGAAAATTTGCGCGTACGCTTAGGGTTCAAACGGGATTGACTTTTCGGGATCGGGATTCACTTTTTGAGATTTCGGGATCGGGATCGGGATTGGGGTTTCGGGATCGGGATCGGGATTGGGGTTTCGGGATCGGGATTGGTTTTTTGAGATTTCGGGATCGGGATTGGCCGGGATTGGGGTCACGGGATCGGGATTGGGATTGGCATTTTTCCGGGATCGGGATTGGGTTCTAGTTCTAGGGATAGAGATTTTGGCCATTTTTCTGGCATTCACAGTTGTTCATAAATGTCTCAAAACACTGTTGGATGCCAGAAAAGTGGCATAAAATTGACACTGGGGGTTTGCATCCACTTTTTGAATGCAAAAAGGTAATTATTTCACTTTTTATAATTTCCACTAATTTTTCCGGGATCGGGATCCCGGACTTGGGAGTTTCTCGGGATCGGGATTTGAAAATTTTCGGGATCGGGATTGGTATTTTTCGGATTTTGGGATCGGGATCGGGATTGGGGTTTCGGGATCGGGATCGGGACTGGTAAATCCCGGAATTTCACGGGATCCGGGAGCGGGATCGGGATCCCGTTTGAACCCTACGTACGCTGACTGTTTCAGGTATGACGTCATGATGGAGTGTTCCCTCGTGAAAAATGCACGACGTAATGTCATCCGAGTATACCTACTTACCTACACACAGTGCCTCGCACTGATCCCCCAGGGCACACCCGAGAACCTATACCTAGGGAGAGCGTGGGCCATTACTTCCAGTCTCTCCTGGTGGGTGGCAATTACCTCCACCGCACCGGGGTGTCCCTACACGCTGCTGCAAAATGCTGGACGGTGGCCCGTGGTACCAAATCACCTTCACCGTCCAGCCCCAAAATCCCCCACACGCCAACTGTCCCGGGTCTGGTCACAAATCGTCATCATCCTTTCCTAGACCTGTCCACGTCATTTTCGTTGCTATACATTCTATCGGCGTAGTAGTAATAAATATGATAAGTAGTAACTTCTGTCCGATCTCTAGAAATTGATAATATGACAATGACAGCTGCTGACCTGTAAAAAAGCGCAATCGGTCTTTTAGCACAAGAATTCATACCGGTGAAGCATGGAAAATGAGAATGTCAATGTGTGAAACGTCCAAAGCGTGCGTTGCTTAGGTACCACTGTGAAACAGCCAATGGGTCGAGCGAGTGACGGTTGATGTCTTGGCTTGCTGCCAAGTTTAGCCACAACACGCAATTAAGCGAGCAGAGTGGCCGCTTGTAGTTGGAAATGGAAGTAACCCATACGCGGGCGGTACGGTAAGGTACGTTGACAGCCGTGTGTGTCAACTCAGATGTAGGCTTCTCGCAGAGCGATCTCCAAATGCACATGTGATAATGTTTACTTTTCAACGTTACCGCATGCGCATTTGGAGCATATACAACATGTGAAGCCGAAATCTCAGTTGACACATACCTAGTTGAGTTGAGTGACAAACTGACAACAGCGCGCGCGCACACACATCACACCGCGCCTGTTTGCCATCGCCGGCGACGATGTAATTCTATTTATTTCAATTTTTTCGGTTGTATCAAAATGTTGGCAAGCTCTCACGACATCAAACGGCATAAAGGCCGCATCAATCGGCTGGGTATAGTATAGTTACCAACCATCCCAATGTAAACAGACGCCGACACACACGCGCACTCCGTATTGATTCAGATCGACCTAAGTTGAACGTGAGTACGCGCGCAATTACGAATTGTTATGCCAATTCCGGTCGGATTATATTACATTGTCTTTGCGTGAAAGTTCACGTCAAGACAATGTAAGATAATCCTACCAGAAGCGGCTTTGATGCACGCCGCCGCGTGTGCGTGTGTAAGAGGGCGTGTGCGCTTGGGATTGTAAGTGGGCGGAACATTCCGATTTTTCATTTTTATGCATATCGATGAATCATACAGCGCCAAATGGCTGACGATGTCTAAATACAAATAAAAAAATGTAAAATAAGGTATGTCACCATATTTATATACGTAAATAGCGATAATGAAGGATTTGAATTGGCAAAATAGCGTATTTTGGAGCATACTTTATCGATTTTGAGCAAAATATTAGGAAAACATCGCTCGAAGTTGGACATGGGTCAAATCGTATTTGTAAGTTGTCCACTGGAACAAGACATCATACGTGGTGCGATTCTTTTGAACAATGATTCATAAATGTATCAATTATATGACATCATTTTTAGCTTCGTGGAGAGAAATAAAAATTTTCTTGAATTACAAAAAATAGAGACTAGCTATGAAACCTTTTTGTGTAAATATTTGAGCTGATTTGATGCTGCCAGAAAATTTTTTAACTTCATTGCTCATTTCTGTAATGAGAAACAACACAAAGAAACATAACTCCAGCTCTGTACGAGTGTTTATGTGTGCGAAAACTTTCGAGCGTCATTTTCGAGCGTCAATTCAGGGCCCCTTCGGACTTTGAGAAGATTACCGAGGCGATTAACGCCAACTCGCTGCCGGAAAAGGACCACGCATATTGGGCTTGAGATTTGCATGTTTGGTTTATTGGTGTGAAAAAGCTGGCAGGGTGTCCAAAAACAGGGCGCCGACGTTTTTCACACCAATAAACCCAACTGCAAATTTTAGGCTGTAAACAAAATTCGGTAAAGAAGTCTATCTATATACTATCTTTCTATCTACCTATCTACCTAATATCTATACCAATATCTATATCGATTGCTACGCGCTGCAGCTGGCGTTTGACATCGCCACCATTCGATACTCTTAATTGCCAACTCGCTGCCGGAAAGCACCACGCATATTGGGCTTGAGATTGAAATATAAATCTCAAGCCCAGTATGCGTGGTCCTTTCCGGCAGATATAAATATATTTATATTTGCTTATAGATATACTCGGCGTACGTGATACTCTGCCCTCGCACTGATTTATGTCTCGTGTTCGAAGCGTGTTCGTGTTTCAGGAGGCGTCCACCAGCGGCGGCGCGGCGTCGACGGGCTCGGGTTCGGGGGCCAGAGAGAAAGAGAAGGACTACCCCGAAACGAGCGTGTTCCGGCTCAACACCAAGTTTACCAAGCCGCGCGTCAAGATCGACTTGACCAAGGTGGTCATCAGCACCGACCAGCGCGTCGAGCAGGTCAGCGTTCGGTTTGTTGTCTTTGGCGTTCGGTTTGTTGTCTTCAGCGTTCGGTTTGGTTTGTTGTCTGGTACTGGCCCGGCAAATTGGAACATTCCTTTCACTGTGCAGCGGAAGTGTCCTAATGTGTAAAAATACTGGGCGTGAGCATGACATTCAAAAAATTTGTCTGACATTATATTGCGTCTCGACATTGGGTGGGTGTATTTTTTGGGGTGAGAGGGTTACCCGACTGCAACATTGGTATTATACTCTAGTTGAGAGCGGAAATGTCCGAAGTTGAAAAATCTGTTTTATACGTATGAATTTACTGGAATGAATAATTTTTAATCTCGGTCGTCCCGGTCTTCTCATTCCTGTAAACTCAAATGCGCCAGACAGATCCATCAGCCTTGGCAGTTTGCCACCGTCAACTAGTTCGCGTATCATCAATGTCCGTTCACCCAATGTGTGTTGACCAATGAGCAACCTCTGTCCGTGTCGCAGGAGAGCGTGGAGAAACGAAGGACGCAACGAAAAGAAGAAACAATGTGTACCACTACATTGCCTGAGCCGACCAACCAGACAACCCCCAATTTTTGATTGAAACTGGTACCATTCACAGACACTGTAAAATGACTTGTAAAATGTAAAATGACACTGTAAAATGACATTGTGTGTAGGCAGGCATGGTTGGCTGATGTTTTTTTAAAAACGTTTTTATTTAAAAAAACGTGTTTTTTAAAACATGGCTTCCGAATTTTTTTTTAAAAACATCGACCGAAATTTTTAGTACTAAGCACTAGGTATTTTGCAAAATTTTTGCGTGCAAGCGCGCAATTTCACACCCAAATTGACATTGGTGGTTGTTTTCATTGGTTTTGTGGCATTTTTAGTATCAAAGTATCCATTTTTATATGCTACCATGGGTTAATAAGCTGTCATATGTCGGTGTAGTATATAATATTGAGGTAATGTGCTTCCATATACCTCCACAGAGTGTAACTTCACTCCCAAAGTAACAACCTCCTTTTTTAACCTTGTTTCATCACTATTCCGTGCCAAACTTAACCTGAAGTCACGAACATTCGACTATAACATATATAACATCACCGAGTATTGCCACTGTCTGATATACCTATATATGTTGACACAAGGTCATATCTGGGAGCGTTTAAAAAAAACGTTTTTTTATTTAAATAAAACGTTTTTTATTAAAAAACACGTGTTTAAAAAAACATGGAGTTGAAAAAAAAAACGTTTTTTTCAAACCCTTATTGTGTGTTAAAAGTCATGTGTCAAAAAAGTGTTGGAAGTCATGGAAAATATCAATTTTGATTTTAATTTGTCATGACGTTTTTCATTTTGACAATTGACATGACATGCAAAACATTTTACATTTGACAGCGTGTTTACTGTTCAGGGTCTGTGAGTGGCACCTGGCTGTATTGATTGTTGAGTGGCTCACACTGTGTTCCCACATTGTTTCCAACTCCCAGACCCTGGAAAATGTAAAATGTCATGAAAAATGTCAAACCACCGGTAAAAAGTATTACGATGTGACATTTTATGAAACGTTGTACATTACTTGACACATTACAGAGTCTGGGACTGGGAGTCGCACCTGATATGCATTTGCAAAATTCAATTTGCACTATCAGCACTGTCTTGCTATGTGCTATTTTGTCACATCTTTTTGTTGTTGTTTGTGTTGTAGTTGTGAGTGTAATTTGGTATGGTGTTTCTATTCGAATGAAATAAATTTTGTGCAATTCAAATGTGTTTGAATAAAATAAAATGTTGTCAATATTGTATTTTTGTTTATTTATGCTAACACTTGCTTGGTGGCATGTATTGTGCACTTATTGTTTAATTAATTTTTGCTTAGTTTTTTTTGCTAGGGACTAGGGTCCAAGCGTGATAACCATCCCGAGATCTCCTTCAGGCTAGATCCGGTTATCTAGTCAATAGTCAACCCTAACATGTCTTTTTTGCACTGTGTGCTTTTTTGCACTGAACTGTGTTGTTCTAACATTCCTACACTAACAATTTCTGAAAATCTGCCATTTTGTCAAAGAAGCGATAGTAAGAATGAAACTTGCATCTGACTGTGTTTTAGGTCTTTTTATGAATAATTGGTGAAAAAACATATTCCAATGCTGATATCAAAATTACAAAAAAAAACAGCCGTAGCCCCTCAATCCCTGTCAGAAATCTGACAAAGTCAATACCATTTGAACCGTGTTCCCCATCCCTAATTTCCAAAGTCTTAATCCCCTATCCCGAAATCCCCCAAAAAAACTAGCTTGATGCCTAAAACTCTATCCCGCTTGAATCCTGGCGGTAGTCTCAAGACCTGTTAAGTGTCAAAAGTTCCAAAATAGGTACCTAGTGCATGTGTGCATTTGACACTTTACACGGCTTGGGATTGCCACCTAGTCTTAGTGCTAGTGGTGATAGTTAAATGGTGTGTCGTGTCGTGTGTAACAAATAACACCCCTATTTTCACAGTTTTTAGTTTCTACAACCAACAAGATCTCACCAGTCAAGTCACCAAAATGGTCAGAATCGCGCCCGTGAACCGGAACCAGCGTCAGGAAATGGGTGTTCTAGTCAATGATGGTGCGTTTTGGTATTTGTGTTTGATGCCGTTTTTGTGTTGGTGTTTTTGGTGCGTATCCAGCACAGCAAGTCAAGTGGGCTGCAATGCAACCCCTCGTCCCCCTTGGAAATACCGATTCACCAATACTGCGTATTGCACGTACGTAATTAGCTGCCCATAAGTGCCGCGAGTCAAGTAACTTATACCTTTTGATTTTGCCACTGTATACTTTGCATTCGCATCTAAACGTTACACGCTGACAGTTCACTGACAATAAGCTGACATGCATTTGTTTACGGTTGTCAGCGTATGTCATCCGTCTGTCAGTGCACTGTCAGCGTATGTCATCGAGAATGCTTTGCATACAACATACAGCTGTCGGCTAGCTGCAGCATGCAGCAATTCAGCTATCAGTAAGTTGATTGTATTTGTCACCAGCTCAAATGTTTTTTTGATGTTTTTCAAGCAAAGTGTCAGCAAACTGTCAGCGTGTAACGTTTCACTGGAATTAACCTGCGGTGGCATGTGCAATTTGTTGTTACTTTTGTTGTGTAATAAGTTTTGTGCAACACTGCAATGCCGTGTGCAATGTGCAATGCGTAGGATCCCCCCCCCCCCGCCCCCCCTCCCTTGACGGGATGACACTTCAAAATGTCAGAATGCAGCTTTTCCTTTACATTTTTCATCGTTGCTCCGAAAATTTATTTTGAGTCCGAAAATGCTATTCCTGTAAATAATCCTCCAGCTGGTGGCAGCCTGGCGCAGCCGCTGAACCCGCCGCAGGGACGTCAGCAGGATGTATGTCTGGTGGTCGACCCACCAGCAAATAACCCAGACATACGTTTCCGGTTCAAGGACGTGGGCTGCAAAATTTCTACCACGCAGGTGAGTAGGTGAACACAGATCCGTACGCCGCTTTGCGCCATTTTATGACATTTGCGATTGGCGTTAGGGGTCGGAAAAGCGCCAAGGCGCTAGGCGCAAAAGTTCTGGCGCTTTTAACATCATCAGTTAAATGGTAAATTATTTTCAAAATGGCGTTTGCCTGAGCATTTTCCCACTTTCCACAGACTGCCATCGAGATGGAGTGCGGCCGCGTCCACAGGCGATCGGAAATGGGTGTGGACATGAACAACAACAGCGGCTACGAATGCAGCTGCAGCACTGGGGTCGGTTTGGGTTTATTCTTTGTGTTTGGCTTTTTAACACATTTGGATTTTGGCTATCGGTAACACAAGATTTTCACTGTCAAATACCGATACTTATATGAATTTGGGATTATGGTGATTAAGAGTAAAACCCATTTAAACTTATAAAATTTATCACAACGTATATTTTTTTTCAGGCCAAGGTGATCATTTGTTGTGTTACAATCGCGATCACAATCTGCTTGATTTTTATCATTGTGATGAAAAAGTAAGATACCGTAATTGTGGACTAACATTCCAAAAGTTAAGGCTATGCTTTCTCGCTCAAACATGGCGCTGTTGACCAGTGCGTCAGACCTTTGCGATGTATAAAATTCGCAAAACTTTTGGAATGAAAGTCACCATTTACTTGAATATTCACCCTCAAAAAAGTGTTTGTATACCGTATTTGCATGAATAATCACCACAGGTACAAGCGTGAAACTTTTACCCTCTTGATTATACCCAGGTGCCAGGTGATTAGTCAAGCAAATTGTACCCCGGGTGATTAGTCAAGCAAAATTATACCCCGGGTGATTATCTAATCAAGCAAATACGGTACATTCTATAACTGTTTTTAACATGTCTTTTTGCCTCGATCTCCTTTTGAAGTTTCACTTAGCATAACGCTGTGATGACGATATTTGCACATGCACATTATACACCCCCCCCCCATGTTTGCCTGGGAGTTTGAGCTGGCAATCAGCATTTACAATACACAACAATACACAATGATTAACTGTAGCAAATATCGTCAAAACATTACATTACACCTCAACTCATATGCAACATAATCCTCAATCTATGCAATATGGTGCTGTAACATTTCATGTTCTTTCATTGTTCTTTGTCCAAATCACGCACGCAGCTCTGTCTGTTGTTTTTTGCATGTATATATGCATTGGCTGTACAGTTTTTCACGGGTTTTTTCAACTTCTAAAAAAGATATTATGTCAGATCCAGATGTATATCAGCAGGGACGTATCCAGGATAATTTAGCCTGGTTTATGGTTTCTCACAGCAATGGAATGGCGCCAGGTGTTTTTTGGTCATACACGCTTGTACCCCGCTCCCCCACACGCTGGATACGGCCCTGCCCTTTATATCAGATGTTTTCATTAAAATTTTGATTTCTGTAGGTTTTTTGTGCTAGTGTTTTCAACTTTTTAAATAGATTGAATTTAACTTTTTTATACGATTTTCCATTTTGATTTTGTAACTATTGATTTACATGTGCGGTTTTTAAACTGTTTACAATTAGTTGATTTGAGATTTTTGTAAGATTTTTCATTTATGTGCGAAAATAAATATGCACAAGTAAAGTAATAATCACTCAATTATCTCACGAATATCAAAAGTCGCGCCGCGCATATATGAAGGGTGTGCTTCTAAAAGTACTACAAAAATGCGATTCACTAATTTTTTATCGGTACATTGATGTAATTTACGGTACATTTAGAAGAACACTCTTCATATTTACACACTAGTTGACGACGACACCCATCAACTAATAGTTTACTCCATGACACGAATATCAAACGACGCCCGTCGCACATATATTTACATCGCGCCTTACGATGTGAATAGCACCAGTCAAGCGCCAGCTAGCGCCAGGCATTTTTTTGAAGGCATAGATCAGAGACAGTTAACATGACGAAAACCTTGATTGATTTTGGTACTTCGATTATTGCCAATTATAACACGTGAAACACGACAAAATGGGTTCAGTGCGGGTACCAGTATTTTTGTAGCACGCTTTCTATATGTCATTCGAGTACCAAAAAATGCCTAACACGCAAAAACGACTGACCCCTAACCCGTCTGCCCGCGTTAACCCGCATTTTGTCGCGCAGTCTACACAAATGTAAACAATGACGCGCTAATAGATATAAATGCGGGTTTTGCAAAAACAACTGCCCGCCGCTTATAACACGCTTGTATAACACGGGTTATATTCTCGCGGCCAGCCTGTTTGCAGGTTGCGGAGTTCCACTTGGAGCCAGTTCCGCAAGTGGAAAAGTGAAAGCGCAAACGGCAAAAGCGAAGTAACATGTGCCATTTCACTTCTCATTTTACCCCCTTTTGCCAATTTAAACACCTTCCCGGTCAAGTAAGCCACCCATTTTTTTATTTCACTTCGGAAGCTATATCTCGGGCTATGTTGTTTTTTTTTGCGGAACTGGCACCAGGTGGCACTCACAGATCATGCAAAATGTCATGTGAAATTAAAAAACTCACATGAAGAAACACCAATAAAAATTACAAGTGCATCATACACTAGCGTGCAGAATAGTTGGGACTTTTTCACTGCATGACTAACATCGGCAAAATTTTGAAATGACAAATTACCAAAGCATTTGGATACCATAGGTGGGTATCCTGGGGGGTTGGCTACATGTGCCCGGGTTGACCGCCCCTTGAGTTGTTATGTGCCTTTTTTGTGTAAGTAGTAAATATTTTGTCCAATTTATTCATGTTTCAGAATAGTTGGGACTTTGCTTATTTTGGGCGGTATCGACCGCATATCATAATTGATAGTGTGTATCCAATTTTGACATTCATTTTTAACGAAATTTTTCAATATATGGACTGTCTGCCTGCATCACCACACTGTGAGCATGGCAAGGAATGTCTTAGCATAAACAGCAGATTGTTACGCATATGTGACACTGTGGCA